>NQII01007308.1:18229-84059 GCA_002778355.1 Clitarchus hookeri | reverse complement strand
TTCCATGACAAACATTCCACCCTGCCCTGCCTCGCCTCCCGTCAATTTAAATGTATTATCCGGTCGGCTGACCTTCCGTGCCTTGCGCGTTTTCTCATGTCGGTTGGGTTTGTCCACCCCTCCCCGGGCGCTGGTAGTGTCCGGGTTTCGATCTGGCGGCGGTAGTATTTCTGTCGGCGCGCTAGGTTTGAGATGGCCCTACGCGCATGATCGGTGGCCACCCCTACCCCCTCATCTTCCTGACCAGTGGCGGGTTTTACTTCTTCTATCGCTTACTACGGAGTGACCCGGCGACTCTAGGCATTGTAAGCTACGAGGTACTGCGGCCATCTCGACCGCTGCGGTGCTGTGTGCTGTCCCGTTTCGTCCGCTAACAACCGTGCGTTTCTGTAACTAGGTCGATCCGATTCGCATGTCATTCCACGACGAGAAAAACAAAATACTACCTATAAAATCCAAATTAAATGGTTTTAGTCATACAGTGTACTACAGCTATTCTGACAGCCCGGTTTGGTATCGGTGTGAAACACTCACGTCGCAGTTCATTTCCTGAACGGGGAGACTTGATTCGGCGCTTGCGAGTTGGATACTTTCGTGAGAGCCACGACGACTACCGCGGACATGTATTTGGCCAGGGAGTGCGACACCCACTTCGTCAACTACATCACCGTCGTGGTGAAGCTGACGATCTTCTTGAAGCAGCTCAAGAAGAGGATGGTAAGAGTGAGGTTGCGGTTCCGCCATTTTTTTTACGTCAGCCAGTCGAGCCACCTTATCTGATAATGCACCTGAAACACGCCTCCTTATTTTTGGCTGTAGCTGAAACTAACGAATACCTGCCTTGGAATGTCTTAGTGTTTTTTTATTCACTTATTTAGCTCTGAAATCTCTGTTTTATTGCACAATAATACGCTAGTGTGTGTTAATAGGTGATTTGTTTAGCGGGGAAGCGTGTTTTGCATGTTGCGTAGTGATTATCTCAAGCAGACGTAAAATAATGATCCCATCATGCCTCTACTGAATTATATATTCTAACGGCTTCCATTAATTTGCAGTGATCCTGAGTTGTAACACTTAACATTGTATATAGTTCTCTCTAGCTACGAAGTTAAATTCAGTGGGAATATTCACGATTAAACGTCAGTCATTATGCTATAGCAATTATGTATAACATTGGTTGTAGATTGTTAATTTTAATCCTTATTTTTGTGCGTTAACGCTGTCAGACTTGATGGCTGAGTGGCATGAGTTGTCAGCACGATAAATTGGTAAATATGTTCTATGCCTGAATGGGACAGAAATTTCGATGTCTTGCTTGAGAACTGGATACGCTAAGGCTGTCAACTAATAGCCCATCTACCACGGACCAAAACAGCTTGTTAGCCTTCCGCAACGAAATTAAACCATTATATTAAACTTTCTTGGTAATCAGCTATTGATAATTTAATTCTTTACTGTTTTTATAATATACCACCACGATTTATGTGATTGAAATTTATTTTACGCTCTTCTCTTGCTGGCTTAACGGTTAGTAACTAGCATCATTTTGTAGGACAGATACCGTATTTGAATCTAGGACTTTATGAGAATGGCGTGACTGCTGCTACCGTGGTGTGGGTGTTTTTTTTTTCTTCGGCGTTCTCCTGTTTTTCTGAAGTCTTCGTTCCGCTGCTGCCGAGCTCACATCGTCCACTCTTAAGGTTGTCAAAGAGCCATAATTCCCTCGACCTTGTTGATTGTGCGTTAGACACGGGCAGTGTGCGGGTATCTTTTGATTAGCTAAATTAAAGCGACTGTTTAATTAATTTTGCTTCAAATACACGCAAACCTTGTGTGCTCTTTTTACAATGGAAAGGTATTGTGAATACCTATTGCGTGATGATCAAATCAAAACGTGTAATGTTATAAGTAACATCCTATTGTGCGAAACGTTCTATCGGCAATTGTGAATGAAATACACCACAATTTGTGTCCAGTTCCGGACTTGCCAAGTAGCCTCGAGGAATGAATGTCAAAATAATTGTTATAACTATATGAACAGGGGATCATTGGTGTTTCGTGGAATCTTCCCCCTTCGTATTAGATTATTGGTTTTTATATCTTGTTTCTATTCAAAAAAGGAAATTGCGGAAGTACCTCTAACCCAGATAGCTATTGACCTTGCACAGTGCACAGCAGTACAGACATAACGACCGAACTACGAACTCGAACTTGTGTCACAAAATTGATCTGCAAAATTTTCGCAGAATTAAAATTGTGACGTAATTATGAGTTCGTAGTTCCCTGTCTTGTTTATATTGCACTGTAACGCCAATAGCTAGTTTAGTATACGGGTGCTGTAAAAAATTTCTTTTTTTTAAATATAAAAGAGATAGAAAAACCAAGAATCATATATGGCGGGGAAGGTTCCTCTTAAGGAACGACGTCAGATTAACGCCGAAGAATCGTCAAGAATATTAGTAGAAGCAATTCAGGAAAAAATTCGGCCTGTATTCCATTCATGGTTACTTCGTACTTTTTGAAGCCCTGCTAAAGTTCTACTTCCAGTGCAATCCAATCGCCTCATGCAAACAAAGCTTAACCGAGTATAGAAAATTACACCAAAGGGACAACGCACCACGTTCGTACAAACGGTGTAATAATAATTTGCATAAGAACTATTTATTACTAGGCATTACCAACTCATGCTTTTCTCATTTTTTATTAATATTAATTAAAAATTAATTTTATGATTTATAGATAAAATATACATAAAAATTCCATTCACCAAAAATAAGGTACTTCTATGTTAACATAAGTATAAAACGATTGTGATACGCGCCATATTTAGGAAAGAACCAAACACGTCATACATGCGATGATTTTTCAAAGGTTTGATTCAAAAAGTGTGAAGAAGCCGCGAATAGACTATACAGAAAATGTCCTTATCTCAGACACTTTCTCGTTTCTGGATGTTAGACACACGTCATCAGCGCCCCCCTTCTTGCTCCATTTAATCGACTACAAGTGTTGTGTACGAACAATATTGATTTTTTTTTTTGCTCGAACAGGACACGAACGTCCAGGCCATGATGATAAGTTTTGACTCCTCTTAAATATTAGTGAGCTCACCGTTTGTAATGTTGCACCCATGGCCTTTGTTAAACATCAGTGAATTCTATATCCATGGGAAGCCCGTTTCATTTACTGTTTCAGTTTGCTTNTTGTAATGTTGCACCCATGGCCTTTGTTAAACATCAGTGAATTCTATATCCATGGGAAGCCCGTTTCATTTACTGTTACCGTTTGCTTTCTCTCAGGTCGAGAAACACAGGTTCATATAGAGGAGCACGACGTTTTTAGTGGGCTCACCGAGTGTACTGTGGACCTCGTGAGGATTAGTTCCGTGCAGTTTGTTCATACTCACACTCCGGCCCAACGGTGGCCATGCTCAATTTGTCTTTTCCGTGCAGGGGTTTTTTTTTTTTTTACTTTGTTATTATATATTTTGGTTGTCGCGCTCTTTTTGTTTAAGATACACGCCCACCATTTTGAGTTTACATGGTTTTCGCGCTATCGTTATACTTGGATAACAGCAACCTTGAAAATTTTTGACAGCGAATTGAACGCAACAACCCCAGAACTATATATAAAAAATGTATATATCATAAGACGTAGAAAAAAATTTACAAAATGTAATTTTAATAAAAATTATATTTAGTTATTTTGGAAGTTGATCGAGGTCGTCTGTTAAACGCCAAGTAAGGATTACAGTTTTAAATATTGTGCACCATTTTATTAGAATCTGTAGCAGTAAAATTATACACTGAAATACGCTAGGGAACTTAATGCATATTTCAAACCTTTGTGATGTGTTCAAAAAACCGTTTTTAATACCCCTAATTATGTATAACATAATTAAAAGCACATTTCATTTCAAAAAGGTGTTTAACTAACTACCTGCAATTAGTTTTTTCGACGCCTGGCGTTTGCAGGTGCTCAGATGTTGATAGAACAGTTGTCAGCAGTATGGACCTTCCACCACTAGTATTAAAGGCCAAATAGGCCACCATTGCATCCAAATAGTTGTGATATATATGGCCACAATAATACGTGGGAATTCTATTAGAAATTGAATGTATTGCGCTAGTCTAGGTGCAACTGTTGTGTGTCTACAATGTGAACTCTTGAGTCTATTAGGCAACCACGTAATATTGTTTTATTGATTAAAGTTATAAAATACTTAAAATGGTTTTATTTCGAAATTGTTACGTTAGTTAGCCATGTAGTCATAGCGAGTGTGTAATAGGCAACATGGTGAATATCACCTGTGCGGATGTGAAATAGTGATCGGAAGTAAGGCTGAAGTTGTAAAAAGTAAATTCTCGTGAAGTGAAGTGACGAGATTTGGACGGCTCTTCATAGCGAGGTCTTGGGAGCCGATGAGGGTGATTGAGGTGAGTATGGAGCAGAGCCAGAATGAAAAGGCGGGGGAAATGGGAGATCCCCGAGAAAATCCGCTGACTAGTGGCATTGTCCGGCACGATCCCCACATGCTAATATCCGGGAGTGACCCGACCGGGAATTGAACCCGGTTCGCCTTTGTGAGAAGCGAGCAGGTTAACCGCTCACCACTGCGGCCCCTAAATGCTGGTACCACAGATACGTTAGTCATTATAGCAATCCAGAATATAGTCTAGCTCCAACTTCGCAATAACCGTACTTACATACAAGAAAATTACATTTACAAGGCTATCAAAACACAAATTAAATTTTCTTAACTTGACGAGTTAGATCTGTGAACATGTTTGCGGCGAAAAAAAGGAATATTGGATATAATATTACTAGTTTTAATGATGACATTTTAAAAGTGGTTTATATATTACACAGAGTTGTTGATAATTTACTATTTCTCACTCGTTAACTGTGTTCATAATAGGCCTAACGTTAACTGAAAGTATTATTTGGTATTTGTTGTGTTTACGAATCTTCAAAGTAGGAAAAGTAATTGCACCATCGTGGCTCGTGCTGATCCCACACTGTCGTAATGGCCCAGATCCAATGTCGTTCTAAGTATCTGTAAACATTCCATGATGATGTAACTCAAATTGAAAACTTATATTAATTCAAACTTACTACAATAAAGTGAAACCATGTAAATAGTTTGCTGAAGAGGAGAACATTGTTCTGAAGTACGAGGTTGCACCAAAATATTAACTTGCATATTTTCTGTTGGCCCACATTCACATTCAGATTACTAAAAAGTAGTAAGGGTGCTTGTAGCTGTATGCAGCTGATAATATTTATTTCCTTTCATGGGGAGGCGCTCATCAGGATCCTAATGGGAGATGAATTGAGAATGAACTGTGCCGTATTTTGTTTAGAGGGTTTGGAAAACCACTGTCGGAGACGTACATGTGTCTAGTGGACAGAACGTGTGCCCTTCTGAATGCGCGGGTCAGACACGCTGCCGCTGGCAAGACACCAGCATTTAGAAACCTAAAATATGGTTACGCTTCGAAAACGTGGGTAATTTGTCTTTTGAACAACATTTAAGTACTGAAGATTATTTTCGCATCGTAATTTATTTTCGACGTCCCCTGCTTTAAGCTGAGTAATTAATACGAGAAGTGTTAGCTGTCAGGTTAAAATGAACTTAAACACACCGCAAAAATGGCAGACGTATTCACGTGTTGCCCGGAAACTGAACCCAGACCCCTTTAATATTGTAAAATAGCGTCCAAAGTAACTACGCCAGTTTTGTTGGTAATATTACTGTGAACAAAGCTCGCATGTGGAACACCTACCAACTATTTTTTTGTGTAAAAATGCACAACAGCCAGAAACAAATGTTCTTGTTTATTTGGTAGTTGAAACAATACACAAGCTTGGTTATTCACAATTCATAGACTGTTTTTTTTTCCCCAGAAGATTTTGGCATGCGACAGCACTGTTCTAGTGACCCTGTCCACGAATGCTTTACCGAGAACTGGTCCGTAAAGGCGCTGCCAGACATCTTCCCACGAACACGAACGTAGCCTCCTCCTTTTGTCATCTTGATGTGACAGTACCGCGAACTCCTCCATGACGCCTTGCTTTCCGACGTTGTCTGTGTTCAAGGCGTGCGTCCTCACTCTTACTTCACCCCTCTTCTCCAGAAACGCGCTGAAATAATAGCGAAGTTTCGCCGTGTTGAGTGGTTTGAAACACCTGCGCTCTATCGCTAACGTGATTTCAGTCTGCAGTGCACTCTTGAGTAGCACTTCTATGATCGGCCGAGCTAGACTGGAGCAGGAGCTTGTCTCAGCGCTTATGCGGGCACTGAGAGCCATAATTTTGCATTCTTTGCAACAAACAGGCACTAACAGAACTCAAACCAACCTTAAATCAGTCTTTCACGTCACATGGATGAAAAATAATGCTTGTATTCTGATTAATTCCGTATTTATTTATTATTCATATTACATTTCGTTCCCATGGGAGCCAGACAAGCTCAAATATATGGCAGGAGTCCNTTAAAAAAAAAAAAAAAAAAAGTGACAAAAACATACACAAGTTATATATTACAAATAAAACAATAAAGAACGGATATAAATGCATAAAAATAGAAAACAATAATCGTAATTGGCAAAATATGCACCATAAGACTTTAATACAAAAAACTTTGACTATTAAAATACCATATTAATCATAACTTCCAAATGTAATAAAATTAAAATTCCCAAAATGTTCAATGGCTGGTTAGTGTATAGTCATATAAGATAGCTAAAATAATAATTCTATGGATATACAATGAGGCAAGCGCAAATTTAATGAAAACGGTATATACTGTATATATAATATATAACGCACATTATTAGAGTGCAAATCTCATGGGTTTCACGTTCAAGTGACGTGAAAGCATACTGCTGGAACTCGGTAATTAGTCACGTTGCATCTGACATGCACTTTCCGCCCATGTTTTTTAAATGGCGTGGTTTTGCCCACCTCGCAGAGACGAAATGCCAAAAGGCAAACAGGCCTTCACTGTAGACAAAGTACATCGCTAGCCCGGTGTGAACCATTTCGCGGACACGTCGACGGCCGGCTATAATTACACCTCGCGGTAGATGACTATGGCTCTGCTGAGGACTCTTCTCGGGACACCTCCGCTGTGGTACTCCTCGTAAGTACACCCCCCCCCCTCCAACTCCCGGCAACCCTCCAGACTGTTAACTGTCCCACCCCACATGTTCCTGCAGACTAGTTTAGCACGCCGGCCGTGCTGACCTCCGGTATGGCGCTTCGCCTTCGCAGCCACAAGGTTAGTGCTCCACACTTTTCCAATTGCCGGTGGGGTGCGGTAACATGCAGTACAGCTTAAAACTTTTTCGCACGTTAGATTGTGTTACTTTCATGCGTGAGCTGCCCTCCTATTGTAACATATAACCATAAAACGGAGGTGTTTACATTTCATAAATTTTTTGATTGTTTTCGGATTGCACACTGTTCAAAATGTCCGTTTACTCACGGAAATTTTACGGAAATGTACAGTTGATATACTGAAAAGCGATCAGTAAAGACGAAGAATGGAGCTGGGCTCCGGTATTACAAAATATAGAGCGTGTCCCTATTCCCTATAGCTTCGGGTTTTGGGAACGAACAATACCGAGTCTACACGAATCTTTCTTCGCCACAGTGACCCGGAAATTATCGTTTCTTCGGCAGTATACGCAATTAAAACCTATTTATTAAATTGTCGGAAAGTAACATGGGGAACATTTAATATCTAACAACACTTTAAATACTCAAACATTACTATAAACTGGATGAGTTACGTATGTAACATTTCTGTAAATAACATAGGTAAGTGATAAGTGTCACAAACAGTAAGAATTATGAGTTGTGTTCAAATCTTGCTCCACAATAAACAGATTTTAACTTTCATAATTTCTTTTTACGCCCAGTAAAACGCGCATACAGAAACTGATTTTTTTTTTCATGATATAGGATTATATCTTTCTTTTTTAACCGGGAGTACAAAAAACCTGACTAGAATATTTACAAGAGTACGTAATTCCGCCAACTCATGGAAAGTTATCTTGTCTATTTAATATTTCAAATATTTTTATATAAAAATTACTTTATTTCAAATTCTTACATTAAAATTCTTAGGGCGATGCATGAATTGAGTTATTCAGCAGTAATGATTTTTATATATAATAAAACCTTTTTTTCTGCAAGTGAGGACGTTGAGACATATGTCGAATTGACAACAACACAAGTGTGCTTTTGGTAATACCCATGAAGAACCGCGGGACTAAAATTGTACAAGTTTTAACGCATCTTATGTATTCGCGTGAACTACGGTCACTTGATAGGAATATTGGGAAGTCTTAGCCTTAAATAGCCCTAGAAAAAACAATACACATTTGTGTTGAAACCATTCTTTGGTGAGGCACTTTACATTCCAGTATTTTCGCCAGCCTCACTAAACACGGCAGAAATGAGTGTCATAAATAACTATACAGCATTTAGCTGTTATATCGCAGTTTATATCACAAAGAGTGTTTTTTTTTCTATTAGTCTTTCCAGAATTTTCTTTATTAGCTTTTAAATTACTGTATACACATCCGTTTCTGTTGTAAAAATAATGATGTTCTTGGCTGAAATGAATTAATTATTAAACATATTTGTGAATATCACTACGAATTTTTATTAGAGCCTACATACAATCAGAGTAATTACTAATATAATCGTGTTTTATTTTTAATTTTCTTAAAAATATGCTTTCTAAAGCATTCAGAATGTAAATATGTTAAAATGTTTTATAAAGAACACTTTATTTTTAAATCATTTTAAAGATAACATCCAAACAAGTAAATTTTAACCAAATATTTTGCAGTTTTGAATTTTTCTTTCAAGAGCAACATAAATGTTAATTTTCTGACAACTTTGGAAATATGTGTACTGCTTTTTAATAAACTCTGCTTGTTGTAAAGTTAAGTCAGGTGTTCCATCGGAAGACACCTTATTTATAACTTTAAAACCGTAATTTAAAATCTTCAAAATTGTGTACCTCCGAATATTGTACTAATGTACGTTCCTGCCTGTCTGAACTTGAGGGCGCTAGTTGTGTGTTGTCCGGATGCCAGTAAAACAGCAAGTAGTCGCCGCTTAACAAAATTTCCCTCCGAAACTCTGGCGAAACTAAAGTGTCTCAGGATTCTTTCTTAGTTTTTATTTTATAGGCTCTCAACTTTGGAGAAATCTATTCGGTATGTAGAGCAGGGAAGTATATTTTTCGTCCCCCACTCATTCTTCGGCAATGTGGTATGTATCACTGATCTTCACCAGTTGTAAGACCATTTTTTTTCTGATATAGTCCGGAACTCATGGGTAAGCTTGTTAGAGCGTAACCCTTTCTCTTAGAAACTTTCCGGCATTGAGCGTGACCTACGGAAGTAAGACACATCAACGTAAAAAAAAAAAAAAAACAACTCATGTTGCGCACGCTAGTATGGACTGTTTATCGATCATATCGTGAATATACAATATAACATTGTTTTTTTTTAATTCTTTTAAGTGCTGTTTAAACGTGTTTCTTAATTATTTTTAATGCCGTCTTTTGAGTAGGTATGCTCATATTACACTATAAATTCGAATTAGTGGAAAACCACTGATTAGCAGTGAAATTAAACTATTCAAATCAGTGAAAATGGTTCCATTTCGAATGAGTAGAAAACCACAGATGGTTTCGGTGAAAATTTTTCGCTAATTGAATTAGTGAAGTGAAACAATTTCACTTATTGAATAAGTGACGGCCATCTGCAGCAGCGAATTCAATTTTGTATTTATTGCATTTAGCCAAATAAATACGTGAAACACACATACTCATGATAGTTTAATAATTGTATTGCTCAATTTACAGTAATTTAAAAAAATATATATAAAAAAAAGAAACTCGGTTGGGATTGGACACGCATACCCTTTCCAGTTCGTATTTAGACCGTTACCTTACCATCTGCGCTACCAAGTTAAATAGAATGGCATGAGGAAAATATGTGTTTTATTATAATCGTGAATATTTAAATGTATGCCCTTACTTATAGTTTTTGTTTTGATTGGTACCGTTAGGATGGTTTAAAACGAATAGTATATATATGTACACTCTCTTCGCCACATTATATGCAGTTTAAAACTTCAAACAGAGCGCTGTGATGATTAGATGGAAACGAAATGAAAGGCTGAATGTTCATATTACCTCGTAAAATGGTGTTTTGAAAGACAAAGCACATTTTAGGAAGTATTTTGTATTGGTTTTATCAGTTTATTCGTTGTTATTTCACTTCATACACATTGTTTGACGGCCATTTTTAAGCTTTGTTTGACGGCCATTTTGACACGTTGTAAGATGGCCGTTTTTATATGTAGTCTTACGGCCGTTTTTACACGTTGTTTTACGGACTTTTTTACATGCGGTTTTACGGCCATTTTTACACGCTGTTTAACTGATCCATCAGTCAAAAAACTACCAAATAAAAACAGTAAAAAAAAACCAAGACTGATGAATCAGTGGAAAATGTCACTGAATCAATAAATGAAGGAAATCTGACATTTTTTTACTGATTCATCAGTTAAATTCACTGAAGGGACTGTTGAATCATTCAGATACTGTTGACTGATTGGAACAGTGAAATTCTCACTGATTCAGATTTGGAGTGTAGGGATTCGAGGGTGCTTTCGGACTTTACCGACTTGAAAGTAAATTTATATCACAAAGTCACACAAAGCCCGTTGCCTTCCCGGGATATTTGAATGCGTAATACTTGACATTGTCGAATGTGGTGAGACTGGGGAAAGCGTCTGTGCTAACAAAGATTTCGTAATATGGCCATACTTTATTTTACGCTTACAATGTTAAATTTCCAGTTGAGTACAGTTAATGCTAAACTTTTACGTTCAATAATAATAATAATGGCGTGTGGGGAGTGCACCCAGGGCAAGGCAACACCCTCCGAGTGACGGTCTTTCCAGCTGGGACCCATAGGTGACCGTCATCCCCGGGCATGACAGAAATGAGACCCTAGAATTGAGCGGCGCTGGAATGAAATGCAAGGGCGGGGGAAACGGGAGTACCCCGAGAAAACCCGCCGGCAAGCGGCATCGTCCAGCACGATTCCCACATGCGAAAATCCGGGAGTGAACCCGCCGGGATCGAACCCGGACCGCCGTGGTGGGAGGCGAGCGCCCTGGACACTACGACACCGCTGCCCCCTTTTAAGTTCAAATAGTTTGCCTGCGTTGCACGTCAACAGTAAAAAAATGTTGAACAAACTTCATAAACACTTGCCATACGTTAGGCTGAAGTACATAAATGCTGCTATACTAAGTTGTACCTACCTACCACCCATGTTCCTGAACAATGTAGAAAAGCTAACATGGTTATGTTGGAAGGGGAAGGGTTAGCAAGGGGTGAGGAACTTCACTAGTCGCGCTTTATCAGTATGCGCATACATACAATTGTATGTTAAAATTACGAACAATTTCTCAGAGCTTAGCGATCTTTCACCGCGTTTCCAAAATATGTGTAGTCATTTTTTTTTCTTTACATTAACTCACGGAATAAACCTCTCTACATATTTTGAGTAAATTGGATCTGTATTCCATAGGGATTAAATTTAGTGGTCACTGATGAATTAAAATTCAGTCTATTTGTTACTTCATTGCTTGAAAAAAAAATTTTTTTAGAAAGCGTTACTTTTGGAGTAATATTTTGGTAGTTATTTTTCAATGAATGCATGAGAATAATTAATGAACCATCGTACTAAGTTCGGACGTTACCTCGTGGCATATATTACACGAATATGCAAGTTCCACTGTTTGGTTCAGTGCGTATGAAGTATGCCACTCTCAAAGGTTAGGTACGGATACGGTCAAAACATTGCTACAATATTTACATTACAAGCACAACCAGTTCTGCGTGGTGATATAAAATAAATACATTTAAAATTTGTACCATTTTACAACGACTAAGGAAAAATATTAGTCGCAAAATATACCAGGTATGGGCTAAATCAAATAATTCTTGTTTTTATTTCGTATCACGACCTCTGTTTGTTTTATTTGTAAACGATTTTAAAATTTTTAAGTCAAATATATTTAGATATCATTCAATTTGCGTGTATTTTTCCTGTTTTGTTCGCTCACAACGTTATAATGATACAGATTATCAGATCCTAATGTTTTCGGCATCTACTGTGTCTGTAAGCAGGATTTTTCGTAACCATATAAATTTCACAAAGGAAAAAACCTTGCAATAACAAGGAGGTTTTGAAGATGACCGTTATATTTTAGTGTTGTATTTACTTTGCTAATGGTACTTTGCATGTTCACAGATGTTAGGAATGTCCACCATGTCGTTCTAAACACACTTCAGCATTGCTGACCTACATAGTGAACAAGCAAAACACTGGTTCGCTAATAAATATACTATTACAGCATTCCAGGGTGTGTATGCCACTCACAATAACACTATTTCAATACCAGTTTCTTAATATTTTCCGAAATAAATCATAGGGAATGGTCTCGTCACTTCCATTCATTACATGCTTGTTGTATATTGTTTGTTTTGTTTAATAATCATATTATTAAATCAAACGTCCAAGTCCCTAACAACAGTCAGTGTGTTCCGCTTCGCGGTGAACATTTCCGGTGAAATATGCATTTGACGCCATGTTAAAGTGTCTGGGATTTTAAGCGGAAAGTACCTCATTTTAATTGCGGTTGTAAGGGAAAGGATGCGGACGGTATTTTTACGATGCTATAATCGTTATGTTTGTTTATCATGTGTTGTGGAAAGGAAGTCACCAAGGAAAAGATGCAATTGTCTTCGTGAGAACTACCACATCCCTGCAGGTTGGCTGATAAGTTGCCTTCGGCCGCGAGCGTCAAGGTCCTGATAACTTTTTCATATCTCGGGTGGGGGGCCGCGGTGGTGTCTCGGGTAGAGCGCTCGTCTCCCACCAAAGCGAACCGGGTTCGATTCGTGGCGGGGTCCTTTCGGATTTTCGCCGGTGGGAATCATGCCGAACAATGCCGTTGGTTGACGGGTTTGTTCAGAAATCTCTCGTTTCCCCGCCTTTGCATTCCGGCGCTACTTCGTATTGATCGCTTTCCGTCCTTATCCTGTTAAGATGTGCCCAAAAATCTCCACCCTTATATTTACTTTGTCGCATCTCGGGAAAATTTGTGTAAACTCGACTCAGAAAGTATTAAATGTTCAGTATAGTTGCGAACGGGACTGCGTGATCGAAGCTAGTCGGGAGTGTGCTACACCTTACCGCATGTTCCCAGATACTGGGGACCAACCACCAAACCTAAATCATCTACGATAACGGATGAAATACAGATATTCAACATATGAACCCAGGGTTCAGTTCACCTTGCATCACAAAGGCCTACTGGTTATAAAAAGTTATTTGGAAACTAGTTGCCAAATATTTTCTAGTAACTCCACAGCTGAAATATTTTTTATTTGAGACACATTATTTTCGAAAACATACAACCAAAAGTCTATATCCGCTGCTGTTGAGGGGAGTGTAAAATCTAGGTTCTACGCCTATCACGCGAAGCCGTGAATGAGTCTGCAACGGCTACCAGTTTGGCCTACTAGATACCTTGGTGATCAAGGCCGTAGGAGGCCAAGGGCTCGTGTGAAGTGCATCGCGTGTACACAGGTATGTGTCGTCCGCACGACCTTGATTGTTACTTCGTCCATACGCAATAGGTCGTAAACCGAGGAGAGTTAAGTACCTGGCGCACGTGATGCCAGGTCCGTGCCTCTGTTGGCGTCGTTAACCTCGTTTGTTTGACTCGCGTGGGGGTAGCCTCAAGGCAGGTCAGTGCGAAACCTCGTCGGCACTACAGCACGTATGTGGTGTCTCATTTATCCAGACCGACAACTAGAACAGTACCAGTGTGCATCGCACTGTAATACCTTATTCTACAGAAGTATTGTATTGTACTGAAGATCACCGTCTCTCGTACTGAATATGCCTGCACTATCAATGCACAATATATGTAAAATTCCTAGCAGTAAAACGTACATAACATAACATTTTTGACATAATAATCCTGTGTTTTTCTACCTGTACGTTAGCAGTTTACATTACCAGCATTGGTGAAGTGTTTATATAATTTATTTGCTTATACTTAAATAAAACCAATCCACGAGCGCAGTATGTAATTTGTGTGGTAGTATAATATTCTATCCTGTACCCTTAGTTATCGGATTTCTGTTGCGTGGACTGCATTACCAATTATTCGGCGATGCATCTTCTACTGAGAGGCGCGGGGTATAACAAAGCAAATCCATGTACAGTGAGGCTAATTGTCGCTGGATAGTGGGATGTGATTTTAAGTTTTAATTAAATATACATTAACACATGACTACCTCGGCGCAATCAATTTAGTAGTCCTCGTAACGTGCGGGGTCCTTGCAGTGCGGCACTCGTGTCTTATCGATAGCTGTGCCCTTAGTTGACTTGCCATGTATTGCACTATATGCTTTTTATGTTGGTACATGAATGTCTCGAAGACAATACAGTTTATGGTAATAAACAGCAAACTCTTCATTGATTTAGCTTGCTAACTGATAAGCTTTCGTTTAAACCCGCATTACATTTCCGCCTAACGAAATTTTATACCAAATAAAAGTTTCGACCCAGTTTCTTCGAGTTAATAATTTTGGCATTGACAGGTTTGGCAGTGGTAGCATTTTTTCACGCTGTGTACGTGCTCCGTATTTGTTCCTAAAGCTTTCAAACGCATGTACTGCCCTTGCGAATTGCTTTATACCGTAGCGCGCCCGGTTACCTGATGCGTGAAAATGTGTAATGTCTTTCAAATACACATTTTAAACAGAATCTAGTAAAAGCATTTGCAGTGTTTCCCTCCCCTTCTAAAAAACAGTTCACTTCATAATAACCTAGAATGCCTACTTGAAAACATTTCGATTAGGCATATCGAAAACATTTTTCTAGCCTTTAAACCATATAAAGAGAAGCTTCTTCTGAACCCTGTTCCTTGCAGTATAATAAATTAATATGTATGAAAACTAGAGTAGAGTCCTGCGCTCTGCTTTAACGTACGATCTCCAGTGTTTACAAGCAGTGCGACGAGGAACTGCACGACGTTTCACTGCCTTGGCCGTAGATACGATTAAGCAATTGCTTCCGTGTTTCAAACAGGTTAAATAGTACCAGGCAAGTGTACACCTTTCAAAAGTTATAACTGTTAAATGCAAGGGACGCCGGCGGAACAAATATTGCATGTTTTTCATCCATTTTTGATCTGATGAAACCGAAGATGTGAAATGACGTCATATTTCGGAGAGAGTCGTAGGGCAGGAATGGTTTCCTTTCTGACAGTCATTTTGTACTAGGTTGCGATGGCAGGAAAAATGAGGCTTCCGAGAAAATAATAGTGGTGAAATACGGCACGCAAGACAAACTACGTGCTGGGAGTACTAACGGAATGCCGGCGTACGCGTGGGCGCTCAACTAGCGGCGAGTACGTGCGACGCATTTCTTGTGCGTACACTGTGTGACAGCGACGATGACTGTGAAGTGCGCAGTTTTCCTCATAGCGGGCGGAAAACTGTCCCCGGGGTTACGATGGCATTCCGGCGACGTCTTTCAATTTCACTGACCAAAACAAAACAGAGGATAATTACTGCTTCGATATATCACAACTTTTCGGAGAACTCTGCAAAATACATGTTGCACTTTGTATATTAGACTCTGCAAGTTGCTCGAAATCGAACATCCTTGACTACGAATCACTTAACTACTACTAATGATCCTCCGAAATGTGACGGTTTATTTAAGCGTCTTTAATTGATTTAACAAAGATTTATAGTAGTTAGCAGTTTATTTCATTACCATCGCCACCTACTCACTATCCTTTAGCAGCTTATAGCCCAGTCAACGAAGGGGTTATAGAGGACATGGAAGATGGTAGAATTTTTTTCTTCTGGAATGTGTTTGGAGTAGTTAGGAGGTAAACATACTAAGAGTCCTGGATTCTAGCCCTGATGGAAGTTGAAAGGGGGAGGGGGTGGTGGTTAAAGGTCCGGTTTTTGGTTATTGGCTTGTATCTCGTTAACGGTGGGTCGTATGAATAAAATTATTCGTAACAAAATAAAAGCTTATGAAATTGGCTACAAGATTGTTTCTATTCATTTTTTTTTATCTATTCGCCACAGTTTGAGATATCCGCCCGCAAAAATCGTTAATTTATGAAAAACAATTCTTTGCCTCACGTTTTTCGTCAAACGTTTGTTTCTAGCACTCCAGCTCTTTGTTTTACAGGAGAGTCTTCGGGAAAAATGTTGTAGGGGGTTAAATTTCATTTGAAATGATATGTACATTTACTATTTTATCTTCAACTGGGCCAAAGTTACGGCAATTTGAAAATTTCAGGTTAAATCACCCATTTTTAAAGACAACCCCCGTATAGCACTTTCTCTTTTTGAAAGGTTATATATCGTTTTCCTTAAGTTTATGTGGTGTATTAGTAGTTATAAAACCTGGGAAGAAGATGATTAAATAATAACAACCATTTGTAATAATTAAATTTATTTACAAAAAAGTTAATTCTAAAAGTAAAATTGGTAAAAATATTTACAATAATTGTGGCACAAAAAATATAAAAACAACATGAAAATTGGAATTTAGAAGGTCTTGCTCGTTTGGGACGTGAGGGTCCAGCATCTGGCTCCTCTTCCGGCTCATCTTCTACGTCTGTATCATTGGTGTCGACTGGGGATGTGGGGAAAACTTCAGTTTGTTCATAATCGTCTTCTTCAAACAAAACGGGCACACAATTTATGCAACTACCCTGGCAGTTCAGNTGGGGAAAACTTCAGTTTGTTCATAATCGTCTTCTTCAAACAAAACGGGCACACAATTTAAGCAACTACCCTGGCAGTTCAGGCACAATGGCGAGCAGCTCATTGACACTTTTCTGCACCCACATTTTATTGAACTGCAATCTTTTGTACACTTGCAGAAGATGGTATTTAAAATTTCTTCAGGTGCAGCTGGCTCCATAATGAGTACAGGAGAAAGGATATTATTTGCCCTGCGCTCCCAGCCCCACAATTATGGAAGCAGTTCTTGATTTAACCTTAGCTGCACCTGAAGAAATGTGCGGAAGGAATGCTCCTTCGTCGCCCCCTCGGTTGGTGGGAGAGTTGAAATATCCTGCTTCACTTTTGCTACAGATTTTAGGACACATTTGTAGCGATATAGGTTTAGCGAGGTCTCCTTGGGGCGCCATACTATCTGAGCATGCAGATTTTCCCAGCTCGCTCAACCTCAGCCGGTGTCGAGGAGGCAATGTAAAAAACCTCAACTGCTCTGCGGATTTCCTGGTGTTGCTTGTAGAGCTTGATGAAACCAAGCTTACTCTCGCGAAATGCTGCAGAGGTGGTGTTACAGCCTGTGAAAGCATGCAATAACCTGCAGCTGCATCAGTTGGGTGGAATAAACATTTGTTTCGACCTTCCCTCGGCCAGGTTTGATGAGTAAGATGATGTGGTCAGCAGGAGTTTTAGCGGTAAGGAGCAGTGCAAGATCTACATCTTCCCCAATGACAGCCACTTTGGTCGTTCCTTCCATTGATTGTTCAAGTCCTGGTGGTATACCGCCTCTTCAGCTACTAAATCACTAACGGAGGATAAACGACCAACAACATCGTCACCCCACTTATCTTTCCTCGCAAGTCCAGCATCCAAACACTTTTGTTGTATGTATACCCATTGTTCGAACTTGAAAAATCTTTCTTCGTGTCTGTAATTTCTCTTTGCCTCTTTATCAATATCACACGGTTTTGCACATATAAAGCAGTCAGTCATGAAATGAAATTGTGATAGTGAAGACCTCAAACTCACAGTTTCAATTGGTTGAGATGATGTTGATGCAGCCTGCCTATTTAAATTAGCCGCAATGCTATCGGATCTGCTGTAGTTTTTGCGGCATGACTTATGAGTTAGGAGGGATGTCAGCCCCTTTAGCTGGGAGCTCTTTCCGTCCTTCCTTTCATTACTTGTTTTTACGAGAGTTGATATCCCTTTTTCCGTGACACTTGTAACGTCATCACTGGATTTGTCTATGTTGCCATCGCACACGAAACACTTATTATCCGGCGACGGGGCGAACCCGTCTCCCACTTATGCTACACCTCTCATGTCTCCTTACAGTGCCATTTCAAGCGATGATATAATAAGACACTCTCGAAATATACATAACAAATCCAACCAAATGAATACATTCTATCCAAACGTTACTCGACTCATGTTTATGAAGAACTGCAGTACTGGCAGAAGGTAGTCGAAAAGGGAATGGGGAGGACCAACCACCTACTATTTTTAGCAATGGGAAGGGTTAGGTAGACAGGGTCAGGCAGCTATTGGTAGGCTCAAAACTCGGGTAGGACACCGGCATAGGTACCTAAGACACTAATATATCATTATTATGAAAGAAAATAGGTGCTGCTTTGTTGGATATCTCGGTATCCATCCACTTACACGTATACACACATACAATACCAAGTATACATAGGTGAGCTTAATATATATTAATTTCATATTTACAGATTAAAACATTCCATTCATTTATAAATACACAAAATACAGCTTATGTAAACAGATAAATAACCCTTAAAAAACGCAATGTGAGGTAGTCTTTAAAAATGGGTGATTTAACCTGAAATATTCAAATTGCTGTAACTTTGGCCCAGTTGAATATAAAATATTAAATGTAATATCATTTCAAAGGAAATGTTATGCCCTACAACGTTTTTCCCAAAAACTCCCCTGTAAAACAAAGAGCTGGAGTGCTAGAAACAAACGTTTGACGAAAAACGTGAGGCAAAGAATTGTTTTTCATAAAGTAACGATTTTTGCAGGCGGATATCTCGTAAACTGTGGCGAACAGAGAGTGAAACACACCTACCTCTTGTATGCAACTCAGACTGAAAAAAATATTTCATGGTCGCCACAGTGCTTTGTGGTGGACATGGAATTTTTTTAGCAGTCACGAAATGAATATTAAGTGACCACAGGAGTTTAGCGGTGATAACTAAAAAAAATTGTGTTCACAAAAAAATTGGCAGGTGAATACCAACAAAACACTTCGCGGCCGCCACAAATTATTTTTTTTTCGTTGCGCTTGGCAATATAAAGGCGAGCTTTTCTGTGAGCGAGAGTTGAACGTGCCTCTGTGGCACGATACTCAATAACCGACTATGACGAGTGCTGCCGGCTTGACAGGCCTACAAGTGTGAATTATTCGAAAACTATGATATTTGTGGCAATAACGCGAGAATACATTTTTGTTCGAATAATATTACCCATTAGTTAACTGTCTTTAAAAAAGAATTATGCTTTGGCGTTAGGACTTAAACGCGGCAGCAGGTTGGCAACAAAAAATATTTTTTTGGGGGTAAGTATCTAATGAGAGATATAAGTTTTGGGATGATTGTAAAGTTTTGGTCAGTCATTCATTATTCAAATTCTTAATATTTAATTTAAAGTTTTTTTTTTGTAATATTAACCGTAATTTCGTGTTTTATTACTACGTTCAAGGGCGTAGGCTTTGTTGCCCAGAAGAACAGAGAAGAGTATAGAGGCTCGTTTTGATTCCCAAGACGTACTAGACAGGATGGTTCCACCGGTGCCTTACGTAGTTAGGGACAAAGGTCAACATTAACACAAAATCATTGACTTATGAAGAGATTTAATAATTTCGAAAGAGCTCCGATTCGGCAGGAAATAGAACAGGACAGAATACAAACCCTTTTACCTTAAACCATATGCGTGAATTGATACGACAGTGTAATGTGACGTTTGTGTTGAGGAATTGGTCCTCCAGGCTTGATAATCGGGGTCCAGTTGGCCGGCAGGAGTCGCAGGCTGCTGTTGGGCTAGTTTGAGGGGAGGATATGTGGTCTGCCGGCCAACTCGGCGCCAGGGAAGAACTGCCCTGGTCGATGGCGGCGAGTTTTGTTCTCCTCTCTGTTTAGTCTGGAGGCTGTCCCTTGGCCTACTGTCAAACCTTTTCCTTCAAATAGGCCTATATTTCACAATAAATTTGAAGACGAAATACAACCATCACATTTTGCCGTAAAACAAACTTATTTAATAATCTTGAGTTAGTTAAAAATATATATCACTCTGTGAAGGTTTTATATTTTTGATGAACCTAGTCACTTTTTGCCTTAACATGTAGTATGCAGCTAAGTGAGGCAATAAAATAATTAGTTTGCTTTGTTTTTTACTTAAAATTAATGTAATCGTAAATGGCCCCCACCCTCCTCCAAATTGACGGCGTCTTTTGGTCAACACGTGAAAACTAGTCGTTGTCCTAATGCGGCCGAAGAACACACGTCATAGACTTCATATGATTTATACAGATTTTCGTCTTCTGCACATGTCCGCAACATTGACTAGCTTATTGCCAATACAGCCGTCAGTCACGTGGTCAACAGTAGTGAGCGTGTTCGCTCACTTTTGAATTAACAGGCCCACCCTTTCATACGAATAAAATACTTTTGACTAACTAAAATGTGTTCTATTTTTATTAAAACTATGTTAAAGTAGGTGTATCTCAAAGAACTTTCATAAACAGAGTTCTGACCTCAAATATTATCCACGCTGTTTTTTATAGTGCTACTGGCAGAAAAACTAAAAGCAGTCCAGTGTTGGAACACGGATAGTGGCTACTGCGCAGTTCACATGCACACACTATCCTATTTTCCCTCTAAGCACTCAATAGGCTAAATAAATAAATAAGTAGATTTTTTCAAAAGGGAGATGGTGCACTGCCATCTTATACTTGTCAACTTATCGTCGCAACTAGTTTTTCAGAGTGCATATCTAAAATGTTATATTGGTACGTGTCACTGTTTTCCATCGCTTCCATTGCCCGGCCCTGCTCACGAGAGCGAAGGAATGTGTGAAGTTCAAGCGGGCCGTAATCCAAGAAGCGCGCTGACTTTCAAAGCGCCTCCGTTACGCGTGACGCTGCGTGCCGCCGCGATAAGCCTATAGGAGCTCGCGCGCTCTTCTCCTGCGGAATGCATTTCTAAGGTTATCTACGAAGGAATGTTCTGGTTATTCCGTAGCTTCTCTCAGCATGGCTTGCGGTGCGGGGAACCTTTCAGATCGAGCGACTGAGATTATTTGAGCACGGCGGGCCTCCGAGCAGACAGTTTCTGAGAGTTGAGAGTCTGGAGGATGTGCGACCTTAAGCGACGGGTNGAGAATTTTGCTACCTTTACTGCCAGGTGTGCAAAGACAGTAAACAGGCGACAGTTACCAGCGAGTGTGAAGGTTCTGGAGATTTGTGATCATTGGTACAGTGGGGTTTGAGACTGGCAGGTGGGACTATTGAACTGGATGTGTGAGTGTAAGTCATTTCAAATTCAAGTGATAACAGACAGACTAAATAGGTGTTAATAATGAGTGTGAATTAACTATGATCCGTGTAGACATTATAATTGACATAAACAATAAATATTGAGCTCTCACTGAGAATAATAAGAATAATAGTGGAGATAGACAACTTCATGTAAATAATAGCTGTGTAAAAAAATTAAAATCTGATTTAGTTCATTTATTTTTATTAATCCCTCCATCCCTCACGAACTTGGATACGCCATTTGGCGTGTTGTAACAATCTGTTATGGCCTATATAATAGTTTTCTACACCTTTTTACATTGTTATGTATTCACTTTCGTTATTTCCAGACTATCGACAGAAGATAATAAACAATATATTCTCTATTATCTTCCATCAGTAGTCTGAGAATAACCAAGGGAGATAATATATAACATTGTAAAAATGCGTGGGAGACTAGTATTTAGATCTTGGCGTGCCAATAATTTTGATCCGCACTCTGGAAAATGAGTTGCGCCCATTTCGTAAATATAAGACGTCAGTGCACCACCCCACTTCCCTCAGTTGTGAGTAAGGCTGATTTGAACAGGACGAAGGGTATTGTGAATGTGCACGTTTTTCTGCATTCGGGTAGGATCAATATGAATGAGAGGAGACTCGCTACTTGTGACTGGCGGCACTGCCCAAGGGCTTCTAGTTCCGGCCAGTCTGAAGAAAGGATGACGTGAGAGATGGGGTGGTGATGGAGCAGCGGTGAAGTAAAGACTGAGAAGGAAACTGAAATGTCAGCTACATTCCCTACTCGAGAATCCTCGTCCGAAAATACACACAGCTAGGTATGAAACCCGCTTCCTCGGTTGTTACCAGAGCTCGACTCCTTTATGTAGCCATTAGTGTAAACGAATTTTTTAGAGATCGTTGAAGAAGCCAGTCGGTAGCTAGTCCAAACCATAATCTGAGAAACGTTACAGGCATTTGGTCATGAAATCATTCCCAAGTCTGTAGAGGAAAAAATAAGAATTGAAGTTTCAATCACATTCTGGTTCGTAATTACGCTTCACATTATTTCAACGAATTAAATATAATTAAAAACAAAATCTAATTTCTTTAATATTATTTACAACATAAACTTAAAAAAAATTTTGTTGTTTAAATGTTACACTTTGCATTTTGAAGTGACTGCATGGACAGAAAGACAATCTTATGAAGAGCTAAATATCCACTTGCTGGTTAGTAAAAATAAATATTAATTTGAACGCCCCTGTTCAATGCTGATAGACAAATAAGAAGGCCTTACATTACAAATTTTCTTTATTTTAACCCTAAAAAAACGTTTCTCACCAATAGCATAATTGATATTCGAGGCCAAACCAGGTAGTTTGAAGACAATACCTTAACATTCTTAGATGTCACCATAATTTTCGCACATATGTAGCTAGCTGGTTAATAAGCTTCACATGGAACTTAGCCGTAGTGACATAAAGTTACGTAATTGGTGGAAAGTGAACACACCCTTGAATGTCCTCGGTAATTATAGTTGCTTTTCGTTTTACTCTTTCAAAGAATTTTCATTCTCTCAGTCATACATATACTTTTAGCCAATCATTACATTGCTTTGGCAGGTTCGAAGAAACTGCAAGTCGTTTCATGCACGGCAATCACACCAGAGGCAATTTAAGTATCTTAGAGAAAGTGTATCCGATACACGTTCTGAATACACTGAAGAGTATTTTCTAAGCCTTTTTATCCTCAAATACTTCGCGTTTGGTTAGTTCTCACTCATGTTGAACCGGACTAACATAACTGGCTTTAAGTACAAATGTCTTCTCTATCCGATGTACACACCTTTTCTGACCAGCCTAGACTGTGAGTGAAATGAAGACGTCGGACAAAACAGGAGCACCTGGAGGAAATTTCACACGATAGTCAGTCTCACGACCGACATGCCGATACCCTCCCGGAAAAAACGCTGCCGCTGCGACTTGGTATCTGTAAGAAACTCGACAATAGAAGGCTAGTAACGAAAAACTTAATCAAAAACGTATCTTCCGTTATCTGAGACCATTCCCTTGTTTACATGATTTTCTTGGTTAGATCAACTGTCGTAAAATGACTGTTCCCTTTTCTACTTCGAAGTTCCAGGTATCTAGCCGGCTATCTAATTTCTGGTAGGAATCTGAAACACTAAGAAACACTTAGCAGCAAGTTTNAACACTAAGAAACTATAAACTGAAAGATAACTCATTCCAACATCTTATTGATAAACCTGTCTGTAATGATCAAGGTAGTTTCTCTCTCCAGAATGGAATGAATATCAGCAGTGTACCCCCTGTGATGTTAGGCAATAAGATGATAGTATTGTGTTGATGTTTGCCTATTTCTGCTCTAGTCATTCTGTGCTCATGTGAAAGCTGTGAAATTATTTTCCGTCAATGCAGTAATTCCTGATATACACCAAATACGCTAGAAGGAAGAATACAGGGCAGTTGGCTGGTTTACACGAGAAGACGACGGTGCTGCACTCAAGTGGCGCGGTATGATGGCCGCATCTCTTCCGCACTGCCGCGATCGCGCAGACGAAAAACCTTCAAACTAAACTCGTCGTAGTGCAAAAAGTAATCTTCAGTATTACCGGAAATTGTTGTTATTAAATGTTTAGTCCTTTCTTGCCACGCAAAGCTAATGAAATTTTCTGAAGTAATAATAGTTTTCTCTTAAATAAAACTTTATCGTAATCTGTATTTTTTTTTCGGAACATTGCAAAGCAAAAATAAATAAACGAGGAAAATTCCGTATCGAGCGTAGTAAATATTTAAAGGAAGGACTAAATTTTTGTAATGTACTACCAGCAATGTGACTTAATTTTCATTGCTGCTGCATGTCGATTCTTGGGAAACTTACTGCGCAAAGCTGCCGCTTGTGTCAGTGAGCCAAGAAAATAGCTGAGGGAATATGTGCTGTATATGGCTGTAAAAATTATTATATTACAAACAACATGTTAAGGCGCCCGTCTACCTGGCGCTTGAACTGCGTTGCAGAGTTTTCGATATACACGTTTTTCAACGAAACTATTAAGCGTGCGTCCAACGTGCTTATCTACGAAAAGAACACACACTTCAGACGAGAGCTGTTAAGTACTTTCAAAATATCACGTACGTTAGAAACATCAATTCAGAGTACTCCAAAACCGCTAAAAACGGCCTTTCCAAGGCGCTGTAGCTCAAAATACACGCATCAGATACATACAAAACTACTATAGGGGCCTGCACTGAACCTTCCTAAAGACTTCCCACTAATAAAATTATATGGTCACCGCTGAAAGTCCCATAGATACACGCAGCACGACGAGAACACTGCACGCCAGTTCAGAGCCTTGCGCTTAGCGGCGATGGCGTACTTGATGCGCGTGGCAGTGTCGCCCTTATCGCTCCCGCGCTTCTCGACCTAAACGTGGGAAAAAGTTTCAGGTAGACTGGGGCCTTAAGTTAATATTGTTCCCTACTTATATATAAAATCAATCGTTTGACAGTCTTAAAGTAAAACTGAAATTATTTTGTTACTTTTCAGCTGATAATAATGGATGCACAAATTCCAACGAGATCATCTTGAATAGTCATATGTCTCATGAGACATTAAGAGTTTGGAAGCTGCTCTTGTGAGTGATAGAGATAGTATGAATATAATGCTCGTGTGGCACGAGATATAAAAAGCCATGTGATGGGGTTAGTACACATTATCAAGTGAGTTCGTGAAAGATGGTTGGATTTCTTTTGACACTGCCGTTACAGCAATACATATTTATGCTACTTTCTTGAATGTGGTTTTAAAAGTACTTACCGCTAAGACTAGGCGAAATATTTTAAGTGTTCTGGTGATCTTGCAATCTGTTCTTCGGATTGCTGCGGGGTGGTTATTAATGCTGCTCGAAGAGTATTAATTTTTCAAGAATCATATTTACTTCTGACTTGGCAATCTGGGATTTCTAAAACATGCAGGGTCAAAATGTTCAGAACACTGTTATTTTGAAACACACAAGTTAAAATCTGATTTTAAGTTTTTAGTACACTTACCTTTTGTGACGGTTTAAAAATTATTAGTTTTTAGGAAACATGGGCCTGTGTTCATGGGTAGGATCTTCAATTCGAAGCCACAAAAGAAAAGAAATATAACAGCATTTAGCGAAGTTACTGTCATAAAGGCACGCTCGTTTTCTCAGCGTTAGAATAACTTACGGATGAGCTGTCGGCGCAGCAGGTGGCCGGCGTGTCAAGGCCGCGGCCTCGGCCTTGGCCCGCGCAGCTCCGGGCCCCGGCAGCCCGGTATTCCTGGCCTGCGCTCCGGGCCCTCCAGGTCACCTGCCTGCCTCACCCCCGCCTGTTTTGCCCAGCTGCCTAGCGAGATGACGGGGATTCATTGAGCGGCACATGCCAGCGGTTCGCCCCGGACATCCATTCAAATTATAGCTAACGTGCAGCTCGTTGCGCTCTCTATTTGCTATCGCTATGTTTACCTATCAACTTTTCACATTTAAATGTATACTTTTGAAATCACTGATTATATGCGGTGGTTGTTGTTGAGAAATTTCGACGGCTCTTAACAGTGAAGTCTTGAGAACCGATGAGGGTGATTGAGGTATGGAGCGGTGCCGGAATAAAAGGGCGGGGAAAACTGGAGGTCCCCGAGAAAACCCTCTGACCAGCGGCATCGTCCGGTACGATTCCCACATGCAAAAATATGGTGACCCGGCCGGGGATTGAACACGTCTCGCCTTGGCGGGAGGCGAGCAGGCTAACCGCTCAGCCACCGCGGCCCGACCAATGGCATCGTCTGGCACGATTTCCTCGAGCGAAAATCCGGGAACTACCTTGCCGGGAATTGAACTCTGTTCACCTAATTGGGAGGTGAGTAGTCTGACCACTACACCTCCGCGGCCCCAACAGTCGATTGAATTGCTGATTTTGCCTTCCCATATGTGTGCATATGCGCTCTTCATAGTGTTTAAAAAAGCAGTTAATATTTTAGATCGAGGTTACGTATGCATACACACACACACACACGCTCACTTGATAGTAATTTCGATTATGCTCTTTTTAGCACACATTTTAAAGTTTACTGTGCGGCTGTCAGATATTTGTGTTAAATATTCCTAGCTCACGCTATTGTATTTATGTAATTGTTTATTGACTGATTTGCTTTGCCTTCAGATTAATCCGCGTAATGAAAGTGGGCTGAAATTTTCATTTGTTATATAAATACATATTTGTTATTTACCCGGTATTTAAATTCTGAACCCATCAGTCGATCGATCGATTGGGAAGTAACTTCATAGTTTTATCGGCCATGATGCTCACGACTCCAGAGTTTATTGAAATACTTGATTCAGACTCTTTCCACCTAGCCACCCATCTTATACGTACTAATTCTGAATGTATGAGCAGATTTCAGCCACTTTGTATTCATTTACCCGTAGATCTGTCTCCCGATTTTATGTTTAACTTTGCCATTTTTCTCTGTATTTGTCACAGCCACCTGTATATTGTTTTCCCTTATTTCAATCTTACCAATATTTGACAAAAACAACGATTCCAATTTTATGACGGATTTAAGAATCTTAATATATACAAATTACTCTGGTGTAAGAAAGAAGTGTCGAGTTTGAAAAACTCGCGTGTATAATAATTCCTTTTGAAAATATAGCGTTCAATTGGAAAGTTTCCTTCTTTTTGTGAACGATGGGGCTTATCGCCGCTTTCAGATTTTCTTTACTTTTCGCGGTATGTCCTTGTCACTCCGCACAAGGCATGTGTGACGTGGTAAGGTGATGTGTGTTGTTGATTTACACGTGTCTAGTATTAAACTATAAAAAGTATCTCCCGCCTCTTCGAGAAATGCTGAATTATGTTTAGAAATGCTTCCCAGAAATGACTTTGGAAGAAAGTTGCTATTTAAAAAGAAGCAAGGTTTATAATTCGTTTAAGGGAAAAAAATAGATACCAGATTTTACACTGCTACTCTTGTTTGACGTAAATGTTTATCACTTCCTGGTTCCCATTGTGTTTCTCGATTTAGTTAATTATAGCTATGAATTGACAAACCGGTTTTGGATAAACTCGTCACTATGGCCACGTCTTTGAAACTTATCGTTAATTATATCAAGTGGTCTTGAGCGAGAACTTCGCGCCAAAGAAGCGGATGTGGTATTCGTGGTACATAATTAATTCCCATGCCATTTGCTTAAAGCTCTCAGATAGGATCTGCGAGAAATGCAGATCTATCATACTTGTTAAAATTCCATTGACCACTGTATTTGCACTGCGAGTTGTGCTCGGTGGTTTGTATGGGTTATGTTGGATTTTTGACTGCTGTTATTGGATTTATAAATTATGTGCGACTCCAGTATGAACTTCACATTTATTGCACTGCCAGGGCGTAATATTTCTTAAAAATATAGTTTGCCCATAAGTACTGTTACTGCAGCACAATAATACAGGTTGAGTATAAAAGAATACCCTAACTTTGAAGGTATATAATATCAAAACCAAACAACTTACAACCTTGATTGACCAATCAAATGAACCGTGGGACCGTGAAGTTTGTTTACCATACATTCATAAATGTCCAGTGTGACCACCATGAGCGGCCCGAACGACATCTACACCATAATCAAACTCGTTCCACACACTTGTTAGAATAACTGGTGTTACGGTTTGGATGGCGTTCGTAACTCTCGGTTTGAGGTGGTAGCGAGCTAGCATTCGACACCTCAATGTGAAGGGGACGGTCTGATTTTCCTTAATGCGCCGAGAGATGACACTGGGAGAGTCTGTCGTCGGTGGATGACTTGATTTTCCAACAGGATGGTGCACCACCCTATTGGCACGTAGCTGTTCGCGGATACCTGAACGACACGTTGCCACAACGCTGGATTGGTTGAAGAGCAGCTGGTGACCAGGCTCTTCATCACTGGCCCCCAAAAAGCCCGGATCTCACCCCGTGCTATTTTTTTCTATGGGAGTACACAAAGGATCAAGTGTTTCGTCCACCATTGCCGGCTAACATTGACGACCTCAAAACGAGTATTACGGACGCCATCCAAACCGTAACACCGGACATGCTGACCAGCGTATGGAACGAGTTTGATTAGGGCGTAGATGTCGTTCCTGCCGCTCGGGGTGGTCACATTAAACATTTATGAAGATATGGTAAACAAACTTCACAGTTCCACGGTTCATTTGATTGGTCAACTAAGGTTGTAGGTTGTTTGGTTTTGATATTATAAGCCTTCAAAATTGGGGTATTTTTTTATACTCAACCTGTACTGCAGTATATACAAGTCGTAAAAATGAGAAATGCGACATACCTAGAGTTCCCGGAAAGTGACCTTAATGTAACTGCAAGCGGAATACCCAATAAGGAAATAAAATTGCTGGGAATTATGCATGTGGATGCATCTTTTTAATGCCAGGACCAAAACCACAAATGTAGAAAATGAATGCAACTCAATAAAATTTAACGTTGTTTATTTCTAATTTAATATGCGCCACGGAAGAAAATGTCACTGTAAATCACCGAGATGCGCTGTTTAAAATTTTTCTTGTGGCCTATAATACCGTATCAGTGCTTTGTATCGATGCAAAGAGAAAAATAATCCTATTGTGCGGTTGTTTAGAGAATCATTGGTGTCCGTTTCAAACTCGGTTTACGAAGGACCGTAAGAGTCTGAACTGCTGCCTCATCCTCATATCGCCATCCGGAACGTGTAATCCTGTATGTTGTAGTAAACTACTGATAAGCAACGTGACAGTTAGCAAAATGTATGATAGTCTATTCGCGGTTTCTTCACGATTTTTAAATCATACCTTCGATAAATCACCCTAGGTATGACGTGTTTGGTTATTTCGTAAGTATGCCACGCATTGCAAGCGTTTTATACATGTGTTAAAATAAAAGTATCTTATTATTTCTTAAATTGAACTTTTACCTATATTAAATATGTAAATTGCATTTAATTTANAGAGTGAAAAGGTGTGTTGGTAACGCCTAGTAATAAATAGTTGTTATGCAAATTAATATTACATTTAGTGCGCACGAATCCGGCGCGTTGTTCCTTTGGTGTAATTTTGTAAACTTGGTTGAGCTTTGTTTGCATGAATCGGAAGAATATCCTGGAAGTAGTGCTTTAGCTGGGTTTGAGAAAAGTAGGAAGTAACCGTGAATGGACTATAGGCATTCTGACGCTATGCAATTGAGATATATGGATTCACGGTCCAGTGGTTTATTACTAGCTTGCATGTTTTAAATACGATGGCGTGTCACTTTTGTTTTATGAAGGTTTATGGGCTGTTAAGAAAGTTTAATCGCCGGTTAATTTAGAAATGCCGTTTGCATGAACGTAAGATTCAGAAACGAATCTCGTAAAAGTTCACGGGGCTACCCCCGAGTCGAGTGTGCACGGACGTTTCCGCAGAGCGAAACTGTTATCGCAACCTTGACGCTCATCTGCTTCGCAGCCAAAACTAGAAACGAGTGTAGATGTGCACCCATTAAAATAATGAAAAAAAAAGGGGGGCGGGTGGATTGCCGTGATATTCATGGGTTGAAAATGTTACTCTCGTGCTAGCAAAAGGTGTCAGTTGCTTAAAAATGTATTCAAGGTAAATAAATTTGTGCGAACTCTCGCATTACTTTACTTGTATTCCTGTTAATGGCGTTTTCATAAATATTGACCACAGTAGTATATGTAGCACATTCACGATTACTTCAAACTTTTCTGAAACCCTGCTTAAGTTCTACTCCCAGGATATTCCTCCACCTCACAGAAGCAAGATTAGAAATGTATACTAACAGGCCAACGCACAGCATTCGTGTTCTTACAGTGTAATAATATTTTGTACAAGAACTATTTCTGCACATAGATTTTCTCTCTATCTTAATTCATATTATTTATAAATGAAAAATCGTTATTTAAAATGTAAGTAAAATTAAATTTAACCAAAAATACATACTTTTATGTTAAGACAAGAGTAAAGCGCTTATGATGCATGACATATTTAGAAAGCAACGAAACACGTCATAAATGGGGAGTCTTTTTTTTAAGATTTGGTTTAAAATTCTGAAGAAACCGCGAATAGACTATAGGCGACTGACCAAATTCTGCGTAATATGGCGCGCTTCACGTTCGGCTTACCAAATTGCATACCACAGCAGCATGTGAAAAAAAAAGTAAGTGAAACTGTACTGCTGTGAGAATAGGGCCCAGAATATGTAACAAAACGAACAGAATTTCATTATCGCTTCTTTATTTCCGTACGTTTAGCTGTACCTGTACCTTTGCTGGCCACGAGGTACGAGACTTTTTTGACTTATTTCCTCACGTTCATCAAATGATCTTACACGTTTGACGTACGTGAATACAGCGTTTCCGCGCCAGCTGCCGGGATTCAAAACGAGCGAACGAGCGTGGCTGATTTCTCGACGATCCCCGCTTGTCACGAGCACTGATCTCCACCCCCACAGCTCAGTCCCTCAATGACGGACGCAAGGTACTCTGGCCCTCATTGGCTGTCTATGGAGCAATCAGTCCTGCCACCACCGTTAAAAAAAATTGCGCTAGGTTTCACAACGTGACATATCCAGACTTTTCTAGGGGGGGGGGGGTAAGAAACAAGCTACGAACTTGCTTTTGCCATTGCTGACTATCTCGTTCAAAATGATCTTCGACCTACTAAATAATGAGTTGTATACACGGTACTTGCCTGTATGCAAAACTCTGTAATATGTATATGATTATTTATTTTAAAGTGGCATTGCACTGATGATAGCTGCGATACAAATATTATGACTTTGGCAGCAGAGTACGTGCGAATGATGGTAACTTTAGGAATAGCAAGGGGGGGGGGGGTAATTTACTGTCGGATACTGCCATTGTATTAAACTAATTTTGTGTTACATTGTGTTCTGTATTCAGTTTAATCATCCTGTAACTAAATATGCGAACCTGTAATATGCGCAGGAGTGTAACTACAATGTACAGTATGAGCAGCAGCTCTTTGGTCATGAGAACTGAGAAATTAATCGGAGTTTACCTACCGCTTCGTTCCTGGAAATCGAGCTATATCTTTAAGTCATTAACTCGACTCCAAAACATTAATCTTCTCATCAAGACTCCGCTCACGTTGTCGGTAATCATTCATTTGATTTGAAATAATATAGTGTTTTGTAGGCAGATTTTCTAATTTTATACGACTTGGAAACCCAACCTTATTCCGAACAGAATGGTAGAAGATAACCTTTGTTATGTGAAATGTTACAAAGAAACTTGGGATAAATATCGCGCACACGTGTATCAGTCGACAAAACGTGCAACCCTGTGTGCTGTGTCTCATACAAGTGACAATGAAATCCGTTACCCGAAATAACTAAGATTTGAATATAAATACACCATCAAACGAAATATTATTATAGACATACTGCATTGCGGTGGGTCTAGTAGAAGACCATAATAATTTGTAAATAAAACAACACAGAGGAACAGAATATAAACAAAGATGAGCTGCCGTCAGTAGATATGCAAGCTTGCCTACAGAAAATATTTCACAAAATTAGACCTTAAAACGCTAGTTATAATTTTTTTTTTTTGCGTTCGTTGTGTACATTTCTATTGTGAAACGGCTTTGTTAAAAAAATGTGTAGTTGTGAACGAATTGAGTAGTGCGTTAAGTTCATAAAAAATAAATAATGGAAAACTTAACTACAGCAGGGAAATTGTTCCAAGTAAAATACAAAATGCGAAGATTTCAGTATAGCAGAACATTTAGTTCTGCACACACGCAAATATCTCAGAGTGGAAAAAAAATAAATGCTGGAGGGGAGTTTGTTATTCAACTTCATTGTTAAGTGGCCACTATCACTGTAGGCGTGGTTTTGACTTTCAACTTGGACCATACACACCTTTTGAACAAACTCGTTTTAAGGTTAAACCGATTGTGACGTTGTCTCCTTATCTTAATTGTTTACCAAGCCCCTGTTTTTCTCGGGAAGAAGTGCCATATATACCAGCGACCCGACGACAATTAGTGTACTTCGTCACTCCAGTACAAGTATTATTACTTTCTCGACTGATAAACCTTTATAGCGGTATTTTCCACTCTTTACATCGCCTTGGCGCAAGGACCGGGATTCTAAAATAACCCTGCTTTAGTGTATCTCTGTTCAATTCTTCAGAGAGAACTCTTTTGTATTCTTATGTCACTGCGGCAACCTTCTTCACAGAGGACGCACTCCGACCGTTACAATTGCTCATAATGCAAAGAAATCCCGCTCTTTCCGGTATCCGCCACACTTGTTTTCAACATCAATTTATCCTGAATAGATATGTAAAAAGTCTTCTTGAACCTAGATAACCGCATTTAAACTATGACCACTATATTTCTGGCAAGAGCAACCGTTTATTCCGCATGATTAAATCATGTTTTCTTATTACATCTCTTAGGTGTATGAACTGTTGTTTCGGAAAATTAACTAGCTAAGAATATTAGAAAGCGAATTTGCTAAAAAGAAAGACGAGAGTTTTTGTTAACTTCACTAAATAATAGGAAACACCGCACTCTGAATGGAATACACTTGGAATAATTACATGTCCGTAGTTCATTGCCTATAAGTATTGGATTACAAAGAAAGGAATTGGTCGTGCGACCATGTATTATTCCCAAAACTATTTTGTTTCCGTATTTGAGTTGCTGTGTGAATTCACCGTAAGGTTGCAACCGTATTGCAATTAAGGTTTCATACATCTGTTGGTTCGTCTGTTTCCTCATTCGCCAAACTCGGGGGAACGTCTAACGCCAAGTGGTTTTCTCTAGGTTCTCCAAATCGAGAATTCTTATTCCGTTGAATTATAATGTACGTAACCTTTAATAGTCTCCAAGATAATTCAATCCGATTCCACGGGTTCTTCAACTCTGAGGTCCGTGTGTACTCAGGCATAACCTAAGTATACAATAAAAATTATTATTTTTAGATTTACAAATAACTTATTTGTGAACTAATTACCAATATTTATTTAGCAGCATTACAAATAAATTATAGCATATTTTATAATTTGTTACTTTAGAATGTTCAAAATTTAAAATAGTTCAACAAGTAAACGCTATAGACTTGCAGTTTCTTATACGTATGGAGATACATAAATATTGTTGTATATTTCACTAGCAGTGAAGTGTAAATATATAACATTTTACTTGCAATTTCACAAGAAAAAAGTTTGGCAAACAGCTTCTAAATAAATTTTTGTAAAACGTACAATTTTGTACGGTGTATTTCTAACTGGTTCATAGCCCACTGCATTTACCGCCGAAGAAGCTAACGTTAACGTATGGAAATGAGAGAGACTTGGAATCAAAGCAAATGCATTGGAGCGCTGGCCCTTGTAGTCTGATGATTACTTATCCCCGTAGGATAAAGTAAACCTAATTTTTATGATTACAAAAAATCTCACTTTAAACACGGTTAAGTTAACTACTGGCTCGTGAATCACCGGAATGCATTGCCAACCAATGACCTGGCATTAGAAGTTACACTTATATTGGTACAAGTTTTTGAGTAATTTCTTCGTACCGGTAGCATTCGAATGTAATTCGTAGTAGTTGTAATAAGTTTAGAGTGCACACANACATAAATATTGTTGTATATTTCACTAGCAGTGAAGTGTAAATATATAACATTTTACTTGCAATTTCACAAGAAAAAAGTTTGGCAAACAGCTTCTAAATAAATTTTTGTAAAACGTACAATTTTGTACGGTGTATTTCTAACTGGTTCATAGCCCACTGCATTTACCGCCGAAGAAGCTAACGTTAACGTATGGAAATGAGAGAGACTTGGAATCAAAGCAAATGCATTGGAGCGCTGGCCCTTGTAGTCTGATGATTACTTATCCCCGTAGGATAAAGTAAACCTAATTTTTATGATTACAAAAAATCTCACTTTAAACACGGTTAAGTTAACTACTGTCTCGTGAATCACCGGAATGCATTGCCAACCAATGACCTGGCATTAGAAGTTACACTTATATTGGTACAAGTTTTTGAGTAATTTCTTCGTACCGGTAGCATTCGAATGTAATTCGTAGTAGTTGTAATAAGTTTAGAGTGCACACCGAATTTTGCAAATTAGCTTAACAGGCGTCCGTTAAAGACGATCCAAACACCTGCTGCTACTTAGTTGTGGAGCGAGCGGACTAAAAAAATCTTTACGTTAAATGCTATTACGTTTGGTTGTAAAGTGTTGAAGGCTATCGGTGCGGTGCACATAAGTATATAAAAACAAAGTGCAGCTGGGAAAATAATTTAACGGGTTCTTTAACATTCTGAGACAACTGCATGAACAGTACCAGATTTCCGAGTTCGTGAAAACAAACTTATGATTACGTCAACTTAACCAGTTCGGTACGTTGCAGTGCCAACGAAATTTACAGTTTATTCATTTGAAATGTTCTTTCTACACTATAGAATCGATGCAAGTTTGGGTTTGCGGCTTTACACTGGGCTAGTAAATGAAAAAACGTTCTAGGGAGAAAAAAAAATATGCATATTAAAAATGCTTTTGTATCTCGTGCAAATTCTTCACTTCACTTGAAACGACTTAGTTATTTCAGTTTCTACCATCCATACAAGGCTTGCAAGGTTGGAATTTTTCATGTAGGTAAACTTTCTGAAATGTTTTAAATAGAAAAGCAAAAAAGAAAAGCACGTGTACAAATAAAAACGAGAAACTCAAGTAGAAACCACATCACCAACCTGCAATACATNAACGAGAAACTCAAGTAGAAACCACATCACCAAACTGCAATACATGCCGGTCGCATAGTTTTCTATAAGGCTACATGCTGGGTTAGAGCTTTATACACAGTCCGGAGTATGGTAGGGCGTAAGATGTAGCTGACTTCCGCTCACTTACGCTATTGTATTTCAGTACTGTCCACTGCTGCTGGCTGATGACTAAAGCAACATAAATATTGTCCTTAACAGATGTCTGAGGAGATAGCGCAGATACGGACCTTGTAAAATATACGTGGTGCTATCAGACCCTCGTCCTTGACCCTTCACAATACTGACGAGTCGATAAATGCCACAGGCAAGTCACAGGGTCAAGCAGAGTAGATCATTCCGGAGCGGCTCTTATTTTACACAATACCAGGGTTACGTATTGGCATGATGTTAGAATTCTATGCGCTATAACTGTATTCCGAAATGTTCTACGAGGACCAGCCAGTATCCCCTGGTTTGTAATTGGGTAGGCACGTATTACGAAACTGTACCGGCATTCTCAGGGAGTTTTGATAACAACACCTGAATAAATCACTTTCAAGCTCACCCTCACTCCCCCCTCCTCTCCAAGGGGGGCACGGTGACTGAGTAGTTTGACTACTCGCCTCCCACCAAGGCGAACCGGGTTCAATCCCCGGCCGATTCACTCCGGATTTTCGCAAGTGGGAATCGTGCCGGACGGTGCCGCTGGTCAGCGGGTTTTCTTGGGGATCTCCCGTTTCCCCTGCCCTTTCATTCCGGTGCTGCTTACTACTCACCTCAATCACCCTCATCGGTTCTCAAGACCTTGCTGTTAAGAACCGCCCAAATCTCTTCACTCACTCACTCACCCCCAACCCACNATTTCCCGTACCAACAGTAGGGATAAAATCCACTATATTCCAGAAGCGAGTCAGGTATGCTACCATGTGATAAAGTACTCGTGTACGTTTTGTTGGAACTAGACTTAAGAATTGTTTGTAGTGTTGTACAGAATTCTTGCTCTTGGAACTGCTACCGTTCTCAGTTCTCTGTGCATAGAACTACCTGTATTACTGGTCCACATAAATCTCAATGGAGTGCAAATTGGAAAAATAGCACTCACGTAAAGTTGAATGTCCTTAGGAAGAATTGGCTTAAAGATCAATACTTCCATAAGTCTGAGTCTTAAATCCCCGAAACTGCATTTAAGAGAGAAACTTCCTCTTACCTGTTACTCGAATGGCAAAAATTTTAAATTGAAAAGCATTTGGACATTACTTCAAAATGAAGGGTTTTTGTACTTCAGGAAAATGCAGCATTACTATTTTCATATCACGGTCACAAGTAGGCAAAATAAATTAATGCATTTTTTATGTAAACTAAAATTAGTTTGCATCCCTAGAATTTGCGCCATAAACTAAGTAGTCGTAATATCAAACAAATAACTGCAACATGATTTTATTTGTTAAAGTAATTTATATTATTTAATGACTACAGACTATTGCTGGCCTCTGCCGATGCTCTATTCACGATTACTTAAAAATTTTCTGAAACAATGCTAGCATGGTTCTAAAAGCATAACAATTTTTATATTGTTACATGTCACTGCTTTGCATCTTGCGAGAAGGTGAAGAGTGTGTGGAGGACAGAGTTAATGTGATAGAGGGCAGCGAAAAAGGAGGAATGCTGCAAGGTCAGGCGGGCGATAATCCAAGAAGTGTGTGTCTCGTTACGAAAAGCGTGCCGCCACGATATGCCTTCTGCGGCTCACGCGCTCCTGAGCTTCAGCTGATTGGATGTATGCGTTTATCTGAAGAATGTTCTGGTTTAATTACAGAGTTTCTCTCAGCGCGACTCGGGGCGCAGCGAACCTTTCAGATCAAGAACAGGGATATTACGTGCGATGGACCTCCGAGCCGGGAATTTTAATGAGAGTTGAGAGTCTGGGAGATTGTGCGACCTTGTGTGATAGACGACGAGCTAGAATAGCAACGAGTGGCGACGGAAGTGACCAGCGGGAGTAAAATCTGCGACTGCTAGGATCAGTGCAGTGAAGAGTGGGACTGGCGGGCCGGAATATTGAACTGGATGAATAAGTGTATGACATTTCAAATGATGGCAATAGACAGACTGAGCATTTGTTAATAATGAATAAGGGTTGACTATAACCAAACATACACATTGAGAAGATCCTTAATTTGAATTGAGGTAGACATTAAATGTTACACCAACTGAGAAATAAAGAGTAATAGTGGAGATAGATAGATTAATGCTGTACATAATGGCTTTGTGAATAAATTAAAAAATTCACTTATTTCATTTTTATTAAGACCTCCACCCTCACGAACTCAAATACGCACCTTTGTCATCTTGTAGCAATTATTAATTTATAGTCATATTTAGGTCGGTTTTGTGACTTTAAATCAGTCCCTGTGTCGACGTTGACAGATAATAGCATATTTCGTCTATTACATGTTAACATTCTGTCGTGACTCTGTGTAACCATATTAAAATCCGGGGAATAAAGGGGGGCTGCGAGGCTACTGTATAGGAAGTGTTTACTTTCTCGTTACTGACGTGGTTTTTTTGTTAATTTGATTAAATCATGGCCTCACCAGAAGAAATATTGAACGAAAGAGCATCGAGTCCAACGAAAAGAGGGGAAACTCAAGCACACGACTGATGTCGCGTATTTTATTTGGTGACTTTGCTTGTACTCGCAAATGGCGGGATAGGGGCGAACGTAGTAAATAATACTCTGCATGCACAGTAATGCTGTAAATTTGGTCTTTCTCTTTCAATTTTTTTTGCAAACTTAGCTTTTACTAGGACTTTTTAGTTATTGAGGGAGTTTTAGCATTTTGAGCGGTTTATTGGAGCCATGAAAATAATTCAATTTGCAGAAATGTCTAAGGCACGCTGCGCCGTGTTTCAGGCGCCTCAAGAAAAGTAAAAAGTGGCGATAAAATAGGCGTGACTCACGGTACAATATAAAAAAATCTCGCACGCCCAGTATTTACTATCGCACAATGAACCGTCACTAAAGCCACGAAACTTGGTTAAAATCGGCCATTTTGCAAGTAAAATACTCCACTAGCCTTATTGGCACAGCAATCGTTGAAATATATTTACGTCTACAGTAAAAAAACACATTTATCCCAAATGTGTAACTTATGTATGTTAAAAATACGAACTGCTCGAACATTATGTGGTAACTTTTCACCAACTTTGCACCGCGCCAGTTGTAGCTTAAATGTCTGTAACATAGCCAGGTAATCGCGATAAGTGNTAACTTTTCACCAACTTTGCACCGCGCCAGTTGTAGCTTAAATGTCTGTAACATAGCCAGGTAATCGCGATAAGTGTGTGTCTCAATTTCAAGTTTTGTGAAAATATTTCCCTATCATGATATGTGTTTGTCTTGCATTTATTGCACCACTGCTGCTGAAGCTGTACATTGAAGAAATTATCACAACTAGTGTAAGGGAAAGCATAATATTTCACGCACGAAAATGGTTAAAATTCAGTTAGTAAGAAATGCATCAAAGTGCGGTGATCTTATGTTACTTTTTATTCATAACCCAATGAGTAGATTTTTTGTTTATTTCCATCATTAATTTTTTTGTTGTGTTTGGTCATGAGGTTTTTTCTATCGCATTATTGCTGTCGCTTCATCTGTCATTTAGTTGTAATATTTGAAGAAAACAATTACTATGAAGGTGCTGTACACCTTACAGGACGAGTATTGGATCGTTTTTTTCGATGAGAATGCAATATGATGCTATAACTGTGTTGGCATTTGGTAACCATTTCCTCTACTGCATTTTCTGGGGAGTTAACGAAAGCAAGAATCCTCATTTCTTACTTATATATTCGCCTAACTTATTTATATAAAATAACTGCACAAAACTTTTAAATTAAGACGCACGCTAATGCAATATCCTGACCATATTACATACGTTAGGTTAATAACTTATGTCAATAGGTGAACGTATCAATGATTTTAATTCAGTTTATTTTTTAAATACTTTAAATCGGACAAACTGGTTTAATGTACAGTGCTCACAAAAAGTTTTGCATATCACGATGACCTATAGTTAATGTCGCGGAACCTCCAAAATGTTTACCGTTTGCACTGTAGGCCAATGTCTGAGGCACATAGTGCCACTAACCTGCGAGCAGGTTCGACAGGTGACCGATAGGGGTATATGGTGTTTCGGTTGGTTTAACATCACTTTTACGGTCAGTGGCGTATAGAAAGCACGCGCAGGACTGCGGTAAACATGCTACGAGTATCCATAAACGACTGACCGTATGCGAATTGTCACATTTTTGCAAGAGAGCTGGCGACCAGCATATGTTACCGATAGTGTTCGAGCTAGTCAAAGTGGTCTCTCAACGACGTGGAGTTGGTTCCAAAAGACACAAACTGTTGCTGATCGACACCGGAAGGGACGCCTACGCAAAACACCTCGCAGGGAGGACCTTTATGTGGTGCTNGCGACCAGCATATGTTACCGATAGTGTTCGAGCTAGTCAAAGTGGTCTCTCAACGACGTGGAGTTGGTTCCAAAAGACACAAACTGTTGCTGATCGACACCGGAAGGGACGCCTACGCAAAACACCTCGCAGGGAGGACCTTTATGTGGTGCTTTCAGCCCGTCGGCGGCCCCGTAGCAGTGCTATGTCCTTAGGCCAGGATATTTAGAAGGCCACCGGAGTGAATGTGTCGGGCAGATGGTGCGAAATAGGATGCACGACGTGGGACTGCTAGCAGGTAGACCGTTGCCAAAGGCTCCTCTCCAACCACACCATATGGCAGCTCACGTGAGGTGGACAACACATCGCCAGTGGCACCTGGACCAGTGGAAGCGTACTGTTACGAACTAGCAAGCTTTTCAGCTACTTCGTACTNAACACATCGCCAGTGGCACCTGGACCAGTGGAAGCGTACTGTTACGAACTAGCAAGCTTTTCAGCTACTTCGTACTTGAAAGTTGTTAGGGACGAGCTCAATAATGACTCATGATTCGGTAGAGCACAACAGTATAAGATGAGTTTTATTACATGAATATTATACAGTATAAGATATCGCAATCAACCATCGGCTAATCTTGATACAAACAAGTATTTACATTTTTTTTAACAACTCTAATATATTTTAGATTTGAAGCACGACCAGCAATAAATTAACTTGTTTTTAAAATTTTCGCTTTTCTTCTCATTGTGTTTTCCTAACTTTTTAATCTTATCTCAATCATTGTTACTAAATACAACAGGCACACAAAAAAAAGAAGATCCACCACTGTTTTTATTTCCATCACGGTTCATTTTCATGTTCCCTTGAGTTAAACGGTTAGAATCCACTACCACAGTCACTTTTTCGTTCTAGTTTTTTTTACTATTATATACACATAGTTTTATCAAAATCCAATAAACATCATAATTTAAAACTACACTAGTTAATACGTTACTTGTACTACTAATTTGTTTAAAACTATCATTTGTTTTACATTGGGGCTACATTGTTCTTGGTGGCCGTGATAGCGAATCGCACCACACTCGTGTGCTTAGAATCTTTTTACAAAAAAAATGTTTCACGTTCCTCCATTTGACAATACGAGATTTGAACACAGAGATGAACAATGTATGTAGGTGAGTGACTGAAGAGATTTGGGTGGCTCTTAAAAGCGAGGTCTTTAGAGACGATAAGGGTGATCGAGGTGAGTATGAAGTAGCGCCGGAATGAAATGGCAGGGGAAACTGGAGATCCACGAGAAAACCCGCTGGCCAGCGGCATCGTCCTGCACGATACCAACATGCGAAAATCTGGGAGTGATCCGGCCGGGGATTGAACACAATTCGCCTTGGTGGGAGGCGAGCAGACTAGCCGCTGAGCCACCGCTGCATCTCCAACAAAGTATAAGTTCCACGACAATTATAAAGTTCGGTCTCTTGTAGCCTTCCTGCAGTAAACGTACGACTTAAAATCAATATAATTAAATCCATTTACAGCGAGCGAATCGGTTGCACACATTTGTTATTTATTTTACGTGTAGGTTGCCTTATAACTCTACGTATGTGTATTTGAGTTTACATAACTTTTACCGTTAACTACGTTCAGTGTCAGGCGAGATGATTACGTATGGTATGGTTACGTGTGCATAAGGTCAGTTTAGAATATATTTGTCCAATTACGATAGGCGAAACTGGTGGTAACCTAGTGGCAAAACTTTATTATGAACTAATCGAAATTAGTAAAATCTTGTGAGTGCTATAGTTCTCGATTTTTAAATAAGTTTTCAAAATTAGTTTTTAAATGGATTTAAGTGAGTATCTAAATCAAAGGATTCAAATGGAGCAGAGAAGAATGGCAGTGAATAATGGATGATAATGTACTTTTCGCGAGTTATTTTTTGCTTCGTTTTACCTGGAATTATGTAATGTTTTATCAAGACTGGATTTACCCTATTTATAGTCTGCGAACAAAATCTTGTGAAATAAGACTGATAATACTTTCAAAGTGGTAGAGGTATTTTCACCACTAAGAACCTGCCCACGTAAAATAATTCCACCGAGATCGATTTCGCTATCTGTTTTGCTGTAGCTGGTATGCACCCACCAAACCTGAGATGGATGAGCAAAATTTAAACTCCATAACAATTGCCCAAACCCTGATCATAGCAATGCTTCTGAAGCTAACGTCCTTTATCTATTGTCATTTGAACTTCAGTGAGCGCCACTTGCGCCAGCACAGCTTGCACAGTAGTTTAAAAAAAAATTACATTTTAAATTGCGTTTTTTCGATAAATTTTTACAAAGTTTCAACGAATGAAACAATTTACCAAGAGTTGTTTAAAGTATGTAGGCATTATGGTATTATCTCAAATCTATTTAANTAACTTTTCACCAACTTTGCACCGCGCCAGTTGTAGCTTAAATGTCTGTAACATAGCCAGGTAATCGCGATAAGTGCGTGTCTCAATTTCCAGTTTTGTGAAAATATTTCCCTATCATGATATATGTTTGTCTTGCATTTATTGCACCACTGCTGCTGAAGCTGTACATTGAAGAAATTATCAAAACTATTGTAAGGGAAAGCATAATATTTCACGCACGAAAATGGTTAAAATTCAGTTAGTAAGAAATGCATCAAAGTGCGGTGATCTTATGTTACTTTCTATTCGTAACCCAATGAGTAGATTTTTTGTTTATTTCAATCATTAATTTTTTTGTTGTTGTTTGGTCATGAAATTTTCTATCGCATTATTGCTGTCGCTTCATCTGTCATTTAGTTGTAATATTTGAAGAAAACAATTACTATGAAGGTGCTGTACACCTTACAGGACGAGTATTGGATCGTTTTTTTCGATGAGAATGCAATATGATGCTATAACTGTGTTGGCATTTGGTAACCATTTCCTCTACTGCATTTTCTGGGGAGTTAACGAAAGCAAGAATCCTCATTTCTTACTTATATATTCGCCTAACTTATTTATATAAAATAACTGCACAAAACTTTTAAATTAAGACGCACGCTAATGCAATATCCTGACCATATTACATACGTTAGGTTAATAACTTATGTCAATAGGTGAACGTATCAATGATTTTAATTCAGTTTATTTTTTAAATACTTTAAATCGGACAAACTGGTTTAATGTACAGTGCTCACAAAAAGTTTTGCATATCACGATGACCTATAGTTAATGTCGCGGAACCTCCAAAATGTTTACCGTTTGCACTGTAGGCCAATGTCTGAGGCACATAGTGCCACTAACCTGCGAGCAGGTTCGACAGGTGACCGATAGGGGTATATGGTGTTTCGGTTGGTTTAACATCACTTTTACGGTCAGTGGCGTATAGAAAGCACGCGCAGGTCTGCGGTAAACATGCTACGAGTATCCATAAACGACTGACCGTATGCGAATTGTCACATTTTTGCAAGAGAGCTGGCGACCAGCATATGTTACCGATAGTGTTCGAGCTAGTCAAAGTGGTCTCTCAACGACGTGGAGTTGGTTCCAAAAGACACAAACTGTTGCTGATCGACACCGGAAGGGACGCCTACGCAAAACACCTCGCAGGGAGGACCTTTATGTGGTGCTTTCAGCCCGTCGGCGGCCCCGTAGCAGTGCTATGTCCTTAGGCCAGGATATTTAGAAGGCCACCGGAGTGAATGTGTCGGGCAGATGGTGCGAAATAGGATGCACGACGTGGGACTGCTAGCAGGTAGACCGTTGCCAAAGGCTCCTCTCCAACCACACCATATGGCAGCTCACGTGAGGTGGACAACACATCGCCAGTGGCACCTGGACCAGTGGAAGCGTACTGTTACGAACTAGCAAGCTTTTCAGCTACTTCGTACTAGAAAGTTGTTAGGGACGAGCTCAATAATGACTCATGATTCGGTAGAGCACAACAGTATAAGATGAGTTTTATTACATGAATATTATACAGTATAAGATATCGCAATCAACCATCGGCTAATCTTGATACAAACAAGTATTTACATTGTTTTTAACAACTCTAATATATTTTAGATTTGAAGCACGACCAGCAATAAATTAACTTGTTTTTAAAATTTTCGCTNGTTTTTAACAACTCTAATATATTTTAGATTTGAAGCACGACCAGCAATAAATTAACTTGTTTTTAAAATTTTCGCTTTTCTTCTCATTGTGTTTTCCTAACTTTTTAATCTTATCTCAATCATTGTTACTAAATACAACAGGCACACAAAAAAAAGAAGATCCACCACTGTTTTTATTTCCATCACGGTTCATTTTCATGTTCCCTTGAGTTAAACGGTTAGAATCCACTACCACAGTCACTTTTTCGTTCTAGTTTTTTTTACTATTATATACACATAGTTTTATCAAAATCCAATAAACATCATAATTTAAAACTACACTAGTTAATACGTTACTTGTACTACTAATTTGTTTAAAACTATCATTTGTTTTACATTGGGGCTACATTGTTCTTGGTGGCCGTGATAGCGAATCGCACCACACTCGTGTGCTTAGAATCTTTTTACAAAAAAAANGGGCTACATTGTTCTTGGTGGCCGTGATAGCGAATCGCACCACACTCGTGTGCTTAGAATCTTTTTACAAAAAAAAATGTTTCACGTTCTTCCATTTGACAATACGAGATTTGAACACAGAGATGAACAAAATATGTAGGTGAGTGACTGAAGAGATTTGGGTGGCTCTTAAAAGCGAGGTCTTTAGAGACGATAAGGGTGATCGAGGTGAGTATGAAGTAGCGCCGGAATGAAATGGCAGGGGAAACTGGAGATCCACGAGAAAACCCGCTGGCCAGCGGCATCGTCCTGCACGATACCAACATGCGAAAATCTGGGAGTGATCCGGCCGGGGATTGAACACAATTCGCCTTGGTGGGAGGCGAGCAGGCTAGCCGCTGAGCCACCTCTGCCTCTCCAACAAAGTATAAAATCCACGACAATTATAAAGTTCGGTCTCTTGTAGCCTTCCTGCAGTAAACGTACGACTTAAAATCAATATAGTTAAATCCATTTACAGCGAGCGAATCGGTTGCACACATTTGTTATTTATTTTACGTGTAGGTTGCCTTATAACTCTACGTATGTGTATTTGAGTTTACATAACTTTTACCGTTAACTACGTTCAGTGTCGGGCGAGATGATTACGTATGGTATGGTTACGTGTGCATAAGGTCAGTTTAGAATATATTTGTCCAATTACGATAGGCTAAACTGGTGGTAACCTAGTGGCAAAACTTTATTATGAACTAATCGAAATTAGTGAAATCTTGTGAGTGTTATAGTTCTCGATTTTTAAATAAGTTTTCAAAATTAGTTTTTAAATGTATTTAAGTGCGTATCTAAATCAAAGGATTCAAATGGAGCAGAGAAGAATGGCAGCGAATAATGGATGATAATGTACTTTTCGCGAGTTATTTTTTGCTTCGTTTTACCTGGAATTATGTAATGTTTTATCAAGACTGGATTTACCCTATTTATAGTCTGCGAACAAAATCTTGTGAAATAAGACTGATAATACTTTCAAAGTGGTAGAGGTATTTTCACCACTANATTGATAATACTTTCAAAGTGGTAGAGGTATTTTCACCACTAAGAACCTGCCCCCGTAACATAATTCCACCGAGATCGATTTCGCTATCTGTTTTGCTGTAGCTGGTATGCACCCACCAAACCTGAGATGGATGAGCAAAATTTAAACTCCATAACAATTGCCGAAACCCTGATCATAGCAATGCTTCTGAAGCTAACGTCCTTTATCTATTGTCATTTGAACTTCAGTGAGCGCCACTTGCGCCAGCACAGCTTGCACAGTAGTTTAAAAAAAATTACATTTTAAATTGCGTTTTTTCGATAAATTTTTACAAAGCTTCAACGAATGAAACAATTTACCAAGAGTTGTTTAAAGTATGTAGGCATTATGGTATTATCTCAAATCTATTTAANTTTCAACGAATGAAACAATTTACCAAGAGTTGTTTAAAGTATGTAGGCATTATGGTATTATCTCAAATCTATTTAAATGTTTTCATTGTTACGTTCTTTTGAAAGTTCTGTGTTTTGCAACTACCACTGAACATAGGGTTCAGTTGATCTCCATGCTAGTCTGAAAATAATCCCGTAAGAGTGTACTCTATCTACAGCATTGCTTACATTTCTTACGCATCCTGTTGTACTATTATGTTACAGTCTTGTTAAACATATGTAATCTTTCTGGTACAGATTCCTGCCATTATTAAAGAATCGCGCGAGACAATAAGATAAACTTATCTTTGTTATTTGCATTGTGCCCTCAGGAAATATTTTCATTCGTGTATATCTCATAAGTGTATGTTATCAATTAGTGACCACAGTTTTCCTACGGAATTGCAGTAATTTTACATTACGTGCGTAGAATACTGCCAATGCAAGTTTATTTTATATTGCCATAAGTTTTCAAGTGATAGCCGATTTTAACTGTTATACAATTAAAATACAAATTAATGAATGCTTCATGTTACTTGGAATTGTTTACAGTGAATTGATATTCGGCAACGTTCTCTGTAACGCAATCTACTATATCCCTGCATACATAAAACAGGATTGCACGTACAAGTGTGTAGCAAAATATCTTTAATCTTTTACATAACAAGAGTAAGCGAAGATAGATTTAAAAACGTAAACAGTAGTAAATCATTGCAGATATTCTACGATACGCAGTATCTTGTTTGGAAACCCAGATGGTATTTTTGGTTCAAAATAAGTTTTGAACTTTCTGCGCACTTGAAAAGGGGCCAGTAATCGTGAGCGATAATTTTTGTCTTTGTTTATTTTNAATAAGTTTTGAACTTTCTGCGCACTTGAAAAGGGGCCAGTAATCGTGAGCGATAATTTTTGTCTTTGTTTATTTTAGATTTCCTTCTTGTTTAGATTACGGAGGATGCGCGATATGATCAGACAGCCGTGAAGTTTCCTTACGATAAGACGCTATTGCAGTGTGATAATTTAAGAGTTTGTAACAGTTCCTCGGCAAGAATCGTTACAACACGTCTTACGTTTGTTTAGGTTTCCACGAACTGTTTTCTCGGAAGTTTTTACGACACTTAAGATACGCTGTTTCCGTAACCAAGTTCATTGAACGTAATTCTTATGAGGTGGCGAGATTTATTTGTGGACATGCCTCTTTTTAAAGGCACTCGCTGGTGTTTGAACTGCGTTGCAGTTCCTCCTAAATCTGTGCTTTTGTACAAAACTACTACGAGCATTTCGAACATATTAATGTAAGTCAAGTATATGGATTTCACGTGACGTGTGGATGAACTATCAAAACACCTCTTATATAACAAATATTCTTTCAGGGACATCAGACATCCGAGACGGCATTTTCCAGCACATTTATGTGGAAGCATACTAAACGAATGTACACGCTAAACCAGTATGAATTACATAACTGAACATTGCTGTAGGCTCTTAGGGGGTTGACCACTGTTGACAGCACTGCTTGAGTTCTATTTTTCTGCACATTGCTTCCTTCAGCCATGTGTAACTTTGGCATTGCCACACCGTAGAAAGTTAGGTTTTATTTTGNTTTTTCTGCACATTGCTTCCTTCAGCCATGTGTAACTTTGGCATTGCCACACCGTAGAAAGTTAGGTTTTATTTTGCAAGAAAAATCCCTTGAAACAATATTACCAAAAAACTCTTTTATAGAATACAATTTCCTTATAAAAATGCAATAGTCTACAAAGTAGACTTAGACATTTGTTGTATTACAAATCGTTGGCCATATTGTCACAAATGCGGGCTGCTCCCTCCTAATCTTTAACTCATATGCATCCCAAATCATAACATATATGGGGAAGTAGGGGGTTCATTCGAGCTCACACGTTTGGTTTTTTTTTTACTAGAAGGCTTCCTTTTGTATATTAACTTTTCTGCACGGGTATGTGAGAGGTTACTAAAAGTCCTATGACTACATTNCTAGAAGGCTTCCTTTTGTATATTAACTTTTCTGCACGGGTATGTGAGAGGTTACTAAAAGTCCTATGACTACATTCTTTTTAACAATTAACATATAGGTCTACTTGTAGTGGAGGGGGGTACCTAAATCATAAATAAATAAAGTTAACTACCCATATGAAAAGTTAAGTTCCTATTTAATAAGACTTTAAATGAAAGATAACACTCGACATTAATAAATTACAAATATTTCTCCTGACAAAAAACATTAATTAAATGATCAAGTGCAATTCCAAACAAAACATTTTATCTTTACGTCACTGGGCAAGGCATTAATTATCTGTGTTATCACGTAGTCTGAGTGCCGTTGCCAAGGCGGTCCCTAACAAGAATTAACTAAAGACCTTAATTAAAATCGGTCATCTACCTTGTGGAGGTCCTAACTTAATCTTAAATTTATTCAGGTTCTACATTATGGTTTTCTGCGTCCCTTGCAGGACAAGATTGTCCGCTCTCATACCTCGAGAAGGAGGCAACACCTCCAGTGGCCGGACCGATCACACACACATACCAGATCACAGCACTGTATTCCCGCGATTTCTGCGCCTCTCACCGACTTCTCTCGTATTCCCGCGGTGCACTCCACGATACCGCGATAAATGACCGCGCCCTAGGCTAGGCAGACGCCTAGTCCTTGGTTTAACTGTGTCCCGAACTCAGACCAGCACACAAGCGTCCTCACAGTTTAGAGACTGGTCAACGACTCTCTCACGACTCCAAACGACGTCTGTCCCCACGGCTCGTGTCAAACAACTTCTGACTTGTGAGACCCCAGTCTGTGAACCCGGAGCCCTGGCCAGTAACTCTGAGCGTGCACACATTTCGCAATAGGCTAAATAATTAACATTTGAGTAGGGAAATAAATGTCTTCAAAATTATAATTACAAAAAATAGCTTTTTAAGCACGTAGATTCAACGCTGCAACCCTTACAATTTGGAAGTACCTACAACACTATGACTTTGTCCTAAAACGTGAGGAATTCGTTCGACGGTGTAATGGAGATGTGTGATTTTTATATAGACATGTTATATATTGGGGCAGATTACAACGCTACCTCTTGAAAACCATCAAGCGTAGTGATTTAGACTTACTGCACTGTGCAGGTGGATTGCACATTTGCAGTTTCATAATTGCTGGATATCGTTCATTGAACGACAGTCAATGGCATTACATACCTAAAATATTAGTGCGGTCAGTTTTATTGGTTACAGTATTTATTGGGCTAGGGGTATTCACATAGCCGCATGGTCTTATTGAGGCTATTGTTCCCAAGAAAGTAAGCTTAAAGGCATTGAGGTTTCCTATACTCTAAAAAAAATATATAAGGTACAATTTTTTTCGATTTCAGTTATTGTTATTTAGGAGCACCTCGTTCGTAAACACATTCACTTGTTTTAATTGAAATGATTATTATTATAGAATTTAATAGTTTGTAACTTTGATTTCGTGACTTAAAACGATTTCCAAAATCTTTTCCAGCATTTTTATAAAAACCGCTGTTTAAACGTTAGAAATAATAAGTTTTACATGCAATATTTAATTTTAATGGAGGTTTGTACCTGTACAGAGAACATCATAGTATAATTTACAAAAATTATTTACGGTGCAAGGATCTGGTGATTTTATTAAAACATTGGTCAATCGTAGTGTAACGCTGTTACGAACGTAATTATCTAACTAATATCCTCATCCTTAGTATTAATTCCATTAAATATAAATACATGGTCAATACACTTAAATATCAAAATTGTAATAATTCGAGAGATGGTAGACTTACATTTTACCATCGCTGCTAACTTTGTTAGGAGCCTACCAGGGTTTCATTTAAAACTTTCCACTAGCAAAATTATAGGATCCCGTAGTTGCACGCTGTACGATCGAAAGGTATGCACATTTTTTCTGTAACCGGTGCGTAGAGGTGATACCACGTTAGATGAACTGGACAGAATCGCTCTTGTTGTTACATTGATTATGCTGGAATTTGCATTTTATATGTGATGTATCTATTGCACTATGTTAACTTTGAATATGTTAAACCTCGCGTTAACAGATTCTACACTTATGTATTTGGGGTCTTTTGCACAGCCCTTGATTCTGCCTCGTCGATGGAATAAAGATCTTATTCATTCTGTTTCTATTTCAAAAACATCTATGGCGTTAAAGCAGCAGATAAATATTTTCTACAATATTAACTCTCTTTGTTATCGCGCCAGTGCCATAGCAGTTTCCGTTCCGCAAAGATGTACACCGTAAAATTTTCTGTAGTACTACACTAAATCTTGTAACTGTTTATAAACACAGCATTTTTAGCTCTGCACTATGTACCTCCAAAACTCCACAGGGAGTGATTTACGCGGGGTTTCCCGGTAACGCTGTAGACGGTAATACCTGGGTGGTTAGTGATGCAATTTAATAAGTTCGCCTTAAAAAGTCTCCCGAAGACTCGGGGAACGGCTTCAAAACTTCATAATGGAGAAAATGGTATCACGGATGCTTGTGAATCACGCTATTACGTACGTATGCACATGGTTATGTGCACATTAACGTAATACTTCATAAGTACAATAAAGTATGTGTACTATGGAAGAAAATATTGAAATCTTGTTAACCAAATGTAAATATCTCGTAAAAAAATATAATTTAGTCGTCCATAAAATATACTATTGTAGAACGTATTCATTTATATGTATTTGCCTACCAGAGGGCACCAAAACTTACCTCAGGGGTGCTGTGAAAGAGTGGTGAAAGTTGAATACCGTGCGCGTGTCATGATATGAAGTGAGGTTGTCAGCATTCTTGAATTCCTTACTGCGAGCTAAACACAAAAGTGTGAGTAGTGTGCATTGTATAGCCGTAGAGTGTACGCGCAAATCAGTGGACTGGCGCACACTTCATTGTCATCGTGCGGGGCGAGACTTCCAGGCGGTAATCTATAAATTTGTTGGTTGAAAGTCTTAGTGTCTTATCTTGTTTAACTGTTGTAGATTTGGTTAATATGTTCTTTAAAATAAAGCAATATTTTTTTATTTTACCAGCTATACTTAGGGCTACGAAGTATTGTTCGGAATTCTCTTGAAAGTGTTGAAAATGATTTTCCGGACTTGTCTAAAGTGTGTTTTCTTTTCGTAAAAATACCGACTATGAATGTATTCTGTAGTTTCCGATTTCAGCATTTACTGTAAAAACTCGACCTTTGAACATATGGGTGCCTTGGTCCAGAGAGCGTTCTCTCTTGCTCTCGCTCTCACGACAACGTCATAATGACGTCAGAGAGAACGCTCTCTAGTCGTCTCAATTCGTTGGATAGAGTGCGAAAGAACGAAAGTACATACAAAGAGAGGCAAAGAGACAGCGAGAGAGAGCGAGCACGTAATTGTGTACTCGCTGCCGCTCTCTCGCACTTTGACCACGCGCCATATTTACTTACATTATTTCAATGTTAGGATGTCACATTTTACCTCTAAGTGAATAATTTCAACTGTTTTAGTGAACGAAACAACTTGGGTAACACGTATTTATAAATATATAAATATGGATTCCTGATGGTCACGTATTTTTTGCCACTTTGCTGAAACACGACCGCAATTTATAACACAAAAATTAGAGTAGTTTATGCACTAACAATTATTCCAGCAGTGCTATAACTACTTGTGAGTTTTTGAACATATATAAATAACTTCCTATAGCTATGACCGTGATTTTAGTTTAACACTATTTCGCGCCTATTTTTTTGCGCGATCTGTCTGCGGGACTTAAGAGAGAAATAGAGAGTGGTGGTCTCAATTTCACAGAGCGGGAGCGTGAGAGAGCGCGGAGCAGTGCTCTCGCCAGGTTGTGCGAAAGAGTGCTCTCGAGAGAGAGCATTCTTTAAATTGAGTCACGGCCCAAGTTGCAGTATCTAGGAGCCGAAAATGTGGGGTGCCAGTAACTAAACATAAAGATTAAAGTTGTTACACATTATTCTAGATGATTTCGACTAATGCAGGCGGCTGTATAATCCTCCATTATTATTTATAATGTATATTAATTTATCAGACTTCTATTCTAGTTGTACTCACATTGGGGACGTCGTAGATTCCAAGCCGTACCGAGGCACTGTGTCTGGGGGGGAGGGGGGAGGGGGGCTTTTATTTCCGGCCATGATATCCCATTTCTTTTTCCGGAAAATGTCAATGCAGTTTATCATATGACTTCTGTTCTCAGTTGTTGTTTTCTGGTTGTCTTGATATAATGTACAAAACTGAGCGTTATCGGCATGTTTTTAAATTACTTCACATCACTATAATCAACAAAATATACATCAGCTTCAAGTATGCTAGTTTACAATTCTATAAAAATATTATTCGGTATCATTTAAATAGTTTTTGCGAATGCTTCAAGAGAACATCTGTGTTCTTTTTCACATTCTGGATGAGACCAGCTCACACTCGTAACAGATCGTTAAATATTTACTCGGCGTTGCAGCTGTTTTCCCCGGGAGGCGTGACGTCATTGTATCACGGTCCTTTGCGTATTTCCCTTTCCCCACAACCCGTAACTTCCTACACAGCCGTCATCGTCGTAATTTGCGTAAATAGTGCGACGAGGAAGGGTTCTTACACTGGAGAGCCAAAAAAACTGGTATAGGCGTGCGTATACAAACAACAGAGGTATGGAACCAATCAGAGTAACGCGATGTGGTCGAAAGCGCCTATATAATACAACAAGCGTCTGGCAAAGTTGCTAGATCGGTTACTGCTGCTACAATGGCAGGTTATCAAAATGTAATTGAGTTTGAACGTGGTGTTATAGTCGGCGCACGAGAGATGGGCCATAGCATCTCCGAGGTAGCGATAAAATTTAGTTTTCGCGTACGACCATTCCACAAGTGTACCGTTAATATCGATAATCCGGTAAAACATCAAATCTTCGACATCACTGTGGCCGAAAAAACATCGTGAACGAACGGGACAAATGACGACTGACGAGAATCATTAAACGTGAAAGACGTACAACCCTTTCTCAAATTGGCGCAGATTTCAATGCTGGGGCATCAAAAAGTGCCAGCATGCGAGCTTTTCAACGGACCATCATTGGTATGGGCTTTCGGAGCCGAAGGCCCACTCGTGTGCCGTTGTTGACTGCACGACACAAAGCTTTACGCCTCGCCTGGGTCCGCCAACACCGCTATTGGACTGTTGATGACTGGAAACACGTTACCTGGTCTGACGAGTCTCGTTTCCAATTGTATCGGGCGGATGTACGTGTACGGGTATGGAGAAATCCTCATGAATCCATGGACCCTACATGTCAACAGGGGACTGTTCAATCTGTTGGAGGCTCTGTCATGATATGGGGCGTGTGCAGTTGGCGTGAAATGGAACCCCTGATACGTCTTGATAAGACTCTGACAGGTGACAGATACGTTAGCATCCTGTCCGATCACCTGCACCCATTCATGTCCATTGTGCATTCCGACGGACCTGGACAATGCGACACCCCACACGTCGACAGTTGCTACCGAGTGGCTCCAGCAACACTCTTCTGACTTTAGACACTTCCATTGGCCACCTAAATCACCACACATTAACATTATTGAGCAAATCTGGGATGCCTTGCAACGTGCTGTTCAGAAGAGATCTCCACCGCCTCGCACTCCTATGGATTTGTGGACTGCCCTGCAGGATTCATGGTGTGAATTGCCTCCTGCATACCTTCAGACATTAGTCGAGTCGATGCCACGTCGTCTTGCGGCACTTCTGCGTGCTCGCGGGGACACGATATTAGGCAGGTGTACCAGTATTTTTGGCTCTTCAGTGTATTATCACAGCAAACAAAGATTTTGAGGTGGAGCATCCATTGCAATCATAATTTAATTTTTTTACATCCACCTTTTTGGAATGTGCGCCAAAATCTTAGATCACAAAGTAAAGCCGATTTTATATAGTTAATTTTAATGTTCAGTTACTCTGGAGTTACAGAAACTAACTCGCGTTTCGCATAATCTTCCTTGCCGTGACGAATAAGAAAATTGTGTATCATTAAGCCCTTGAGGTGAAGTGCTGGAATGGTTGCCAGTTCCTTTTCTCTGAGAACCCTGTTGTTAACATAACTGCGAAGTGCGTTCAACAAGTGACATATATATAGCATCATCAGGACAAGGCATACTTTAATGCATGCCTCAGAGAGGCTTTGCTGGATTTAACCCAAGGAAGACTATTCCAGACAGACGATTCTGGTATTTTCATATGCCAGTTAGTCATGCGCTCTTCACTGTAAGTCTATACGTAACAGTGGAGCTAACTGCTGCCATTAGAACCTGTGTGAGGGGTGTTCAAATAAGTTATAAGACCAGCCGCACGCTAAATACATTGTTTATTTTGAAACGAAGCAGTTTGATGCACCGTGTTGCAAGCTTGCTGCAGACTTCTCGACTGCTGTAACATCCCGGTGAGGAGTCGCATGCTGGTTGCGCCAAAAAATCGTGCTGATCTTTGCGTTTCGTGACATTCACAGCATTGAATAACATGTTTCCAACTGTACAGATAGCATGCCAGTTATTGTATCCATTGAAATACACGCAGAAAAGGACAGTAATTTTTTTTTCAAAGTTTGATTTCAAAAGTGCTTGTACCGTGGCGTGTTGCATGGTTGTTTATTATATGTTTGCTATCAGAAATATATTATAATTAAAGCTTGGCAAATGTTCAGCATATTATTTTCAGTAATAAATAATTATCAACCATGCTCAATGTGGCAGAAGATACCTACTTGTCAGGTAAATAAACAAACAAATACAGTGTTCATTAAATATATCATAACATCATTAATAAGTATCTTATAACATCAATAATTACTTGAACACAAAACAGTATGCTGTGGACGCCGACGTAAAGGGTTATATTATTCTGCTACCATAATACCAGACTCTTCTTAACCACTTGATATAATAAATAAATTATTAATTGTTTGGAAGCTCAATTACGCGAAGGACTCCACAAACATTTTACCTAGAGACTTATTCTAGTAATATTTGATTCATTACATTATTATTTAATGTACAGAGGTAGACATAAATCTAATAAATTAAGAGTGTATAAAATTTCAGTTTCAAAATAAATCTTTTATATAACCAAATCGAATTGGTATACAAAATAATCAAAACGCGATTTAAAGATTCAATAAATAAATGCAGTATAAAAGGAAACTAATTCGTGAAATGCTTACAGCCCTGGGAGCCTTGAAACCCTCAAGTGCCCTATGTACAATCTTTATAGCTTTAATCTGCAATACGAACGCGTATTGTCTTTTAAATTGGCAAATGACTCACATTAAAAAAATATAAATTATAGATATTTCAGTTATATTTCACGTCACAAACATTACGAAAATAAGAGTTCATCATAAGTGATTGCGTAATTATGACATAGTTAACGTGGTCCAGATAATACCAAGATTCAGAAAAAAATATCCGACTTTGCTGAAATGTCTCCAGATGAACTTAATAAGCTAAGACTTCAATTATTTGAATAAAACTTGAAGAGTTGAATTAAAACATCGAGCAAAACTTTGTATAAAAGTTTAACCCGCTGGTACACACACATATCGCTTAAAGATTAATGAACTGTAACATGGCACATACAACCGGAGAAAGGTACGGATGTTGTGTACTCGCCCATCTCGGAGGGAAGAGATGAAACTGTATAAAATCACCAAAAATAAATCAAAAATGAAAAATCTCACATATTTAACTAAACTACCTCAGCCATACTCTATATGCCGATTCTAAATAGAATAAAAGCCTGCAGGGGAATCATCGGCCTGCAGCAACCTCCACGAACACGGGAGCACACGGCGAACACGCGTCATGTCACGACCGTGGCTGTGTAGAGTGTCGCGGCAAAAACTTTTAGCGACGGCGAAAGGATATAAAATAGCGCGTTGCGCGTAGGCACAAAAGTAAAAATATTTATTACGCAAGCCATTCATTGAGAGCGCTGGAGGTACCGAAAACTGTCCACAACTACATACTACTGTTCTGCAGCAGGAATTACATGTGTTGCACCTCTGGCAANTGGAGGTACCGAAAACTGTCCACAACTACATACTACTGTTCTGCAGCAGGAATTACATGTGTTGCACCTCTGGCAAGTAGCGTGGACAAGGTAGAGAGAAAAGCGTCCCACGTCTCAGGAATGCGAGCGTGGCAGCTAACATCCTGTTGGAAGTTGAGCTGTCTGCAGCAAGCAACCGGCCTCCTGGCAGGCTGGGAAGCGAAGTTAACTCTCTACTAACTCCAATGCATGGATACATGACTGAAATAACACAATTTGCCCTAAAAATTGAATAAATAACCAATGGCCTAAAATTTAGCAACATACAGACACAATTAGAAAGGCAAAAATTTACGAAATTTTATAAAATCTGAAAAATATTGTGCCGCAAAATTTTGGAAAAGTCTAAAACGGCACATGCAAACTTGACCGTGAACAGCTTACAGTAACAAAACAATAATGTGTGCAGGGTAGCGTTAAGTGTGTTGTGTTCCGCGCAGGGGCAGATCAGCATAAGTGGAAAGGGGGTTGTACGGGAGCGTGGCCCGGAACGACGCGACAGCGGGCTTCCAGGAAGCCGTGCCGCAAGGCAGCCGCCGAGCTGGGGTTCCGGGGAGCGCGACTGTTGATGTTAGCGGCGCAGGCGTGGATCAGCTGTGCTGACACGCTCTACCAACGGCTTCTCGCTACAGCTACTCCCCCGAGCCGCGCCACCCCGGCCCCACAATGAACATCTCTCAGCTGTGCCGCTTTCCGGGGGAAATATCCATTCCGAGACCGCGCTCTGCTGACATGCGCGTGCGTGCTTCTTGAACTGTTGTACCGCGTCGGATATTTGCTTGCAAGTTTCTCACGTGCACCGGCAGTATTCTTGATATTTATTCAGTCTCGCGAAAGAGCGCGCTATCTCGACGGTTCAGAAAGTAGTTCTGTCTACAGCTCTTTCCATGGCAATAACAGCGTATCCTTCCGCTGCAGCTGATGTTTTCTGACACAGGAATGTTTGGCTCTCACACACTGCTCAGAATGTAAACACTATGGTAACCTTGCAGCAAATAATAATGTTGGACTGCTGATGTACTAAATTTATAATAAACTTACACAGAATGTGGTCAAAGTTTACGAACCCCTTTCAATTACATAAAAAATCAGAAAATATGTAAGTTAATAGATATTTTAATAGTTAGAAAATGATAATCCTCAATAACTTGTTGGTAATGTGCCACTATTCCCGTGTGTACGCGCTATTTCATAAAACCTAAAGCACAAGGAACGACATATTTATCTTATACATGAGTGGAATGCATTTATTATTGAAGGTGTTGACAACTATGATCTTTCACCCAATAGCATTAATTTTATTTGAAAGCTTATACTGTTGGGTACTGTTAAATTTATCGCAGAGAGCGAATTAGGTTTGCATTTCTTGAAGGTAATTTAGGTTCTGCGTACTATGCAGTAGAAATTTAGATTTTTATATTATTTTAGAGGTTCCAGCAAATAATGCTTTTACAAAAACAACCAGCTATTTTTATAAAAAAATACTTGCAAGGTTTTAACTTCGAAAAACAAAATGTAATAAGTGACACACTTTGCTTTTTGTATTTGATACGAGTAGGCTATATTAATTATCTTAGTACGAGTAGGCTTTAATTAATTCTCTTTGTGAGGATAACCTAGAACATATACAGAAGAGTATTGAAACTGTCATTGTACCAGCCAGGAAACTAACAAATTCTCCATCTTTGTCGATAATTTTTCTCGTCTTATATGTACATGCAAGGAAGAAATTCCTTATCTGCGTGTTTTTTTTTGTTTAAACATTTTGTATTTCGATACAAAATAAGAAACTTAACAACAATTTCTTGTATGTTTTAAAACAAGCGTGCACAGAAAATATTTCAGGTCGGGTATATCTAAAACAAACTTTAAAACTTCTGACATAAGTTATTCAAACAATATGGTATGCACATTGAAAACTCACTACCGTTAATAAGTAGGTTGTCACAATGCTGACAAAAGACGCTTTATTTCTTTGATCATGTATAGATGGCTGATACAGTCATTTGCTTTGAAGCTCGCATCAGAAACAGCTGACAGGGGGCTTAGTAAGGTTAGGGGTTGCTAGTTGTACGAGTACCTATACGTGTGAAAGTGTTCTTCCTCAGTGACAAACGGTACATTCATTCTTTTCATATGGATGTACACAAAGATTTTAAGAAGGAAGCAAGGTTTCCTTTCACACATAAGTAGATTAGTTAAATAATGTTGTCAATTATTTATCTCGTTTAAGTCATTTTTTAAAAATAGTGATATTATCGTGTAGAAAATGGCGTTCATATGAACTGTAACTTGATAATAGTGTATTCAATTCACCTACATCAAAATATATTAAACGGAGCCCCTTTATATATTTGTACTATTAAAAAAAATATTCGTATTAGCTTCGACAAAACACAACAAATCAAAATGTAAACGAGAGGTTAATGCGAATACATTTAATTCAGAAACTGACAGCCGAAGGACTATACCAATTAATTGAATACAAAAAATTTTCAACTGTAGCACTATCGGCACCGAACAGACATTAGATTTAAGTTGTTGATTTAGTCTTTTTAAAAATATTATCCGCAACTAGCTGGTTTACATAGACGCGACTTATAAGCACTTATTTCAATGGAACGTTAAAAATACATTTCACAAATAATTCACTCGTACACACTACGTTATGTGAAATGAGTCATATAATTTAAAATGCATGTCAAACCATTTGGACTTGACATCGCAACTGTTGAAAACGTTGTATTAAATGGCTTGGCTACGCAATGATGCCACTAGTCAGCTGTTTGAGAAGTCTGCCTCAAAAGAAAAAACAGCAGCAACAGCCAATGAGCACTCTATAACTATATATGCTCGAAGATTAATTTTAATTTCTCGTCGGACGGTTATCCCAAGAGCGTTACAGGATACTTTATTTTATTTTGCTAGCATAAACACAAAATAATTTTTTCCCTTACACACTCAGCACGGCGCTTCCCTTTTTTATTTGAGTAAATGCAATTAATCACATTTGGCACTTGTATTATAGTCTATTCGTGGTTTCTTCNCGCTTCCCTTTTTTATTTGAGTAAATGCAATTAATCACATTTGGCACTTGTATTATAGTCTATTCGTGGTTTCTTCGCATTTTTTAAATCAAACCTTTGAAAAAACACTCCATGTAAGACGTATTTGGTTGTTTCCTAAATATTTCATTTAACTCACGTGTTTTATACTTCTGTTAACATAAAATAACCTTATTTTTGGTTAAATTTAATCTGTATATATATTTTACAATAAACAATAACATTTTTTATTTATAACTTATATGAATAGGCAGGGACAAAATAGATGCGTTGGTAATGCTTAACAAGAAATAGTTCTTATGCAAAATATTATTACACAGATTGCGCACGAATACTGTGCGTTGGTCCTCTCGTGTAATTTTCTAAGCTTTTTTTATAAGAGACGGAAGAATATCCTGGAAGTAGAACTTTAAGCAGGGCTTCAGAAAAGTTGGAAGTAACCATTAATGGAGTATATAATTGTTGACATAGTGACTTCGACGACGTTGATTGGAAAGCAAAAAAATGGCCATTTGAAGTAGTGAAATGAACACGCACCGATTAAGTTGCATTTCATTTGTAATACATACAAATTACTGTTTTAGTAAAACTTTCTGACCATGCAAAGACAGATAAATTAGTAACATACGTAGGAATGCTTTCCTGTCTGCGTATTTCTCCGTGGTCGTTTTTCTTCCCAAAAATATTGATTTAGATAATAACTGATTACTGTGCCGCCATAATCTTTACAAGTCTTCAGCGTTTTCGTAGATGTTGCGAATGAGAGTCACTGGTTATTATTTTTATGCCAGTCTCGCCACTTAAATATTTGTAATCAAGCTCTACGTCTAATAGTTGCAGTCGTTTGAGAGTTTAGTCTTAAAATGGCACGTTCACAATTCACATTAACTTCTACCATTGACTCCGCATGCACGGGCGATTTTGGCCACTGCTGATGATGGTCAACCAACATTGGTGAAACAGCGTCCATTGTTTCAAACGCGAGTTTGTCAGAACAAAAACATCATTATTGGCAATGGTTGTGTTTAAAAATTGTTGGACGTACTTCTTTTTCATTGTAGCTCTACATCCCTATACACGTTTCCAGTAACAAATAAATTAACGTAACAGAAATAATGACCGCAGGCGTTACAAGTAATAAACAAATACATTTCCAACGCTGAATGATATGAGTAATTCGATGAAAAGTTAACGCACGCTTAGTTCATTTTTAATGCTGTGTGGTCTGCCAGTCAAATGGAATACTTACTTTAATGCGCAGACAACAAATCAAGTTTTGCTTAGAACCTGTGTAAACTGTTCCTTTATAGCATTAGATTATACTGACGAGTGACGTTTTAGAGATTTCACGTTTTCTGCTGATTTGCAGAAAAATCTACAGCCCTTGGCACGTATTTTCCATACTTTTAACTGATCCGTAATTTATTGGAATCAGCTTGTCAATTGAAATACAGAAATAAGCGTTCATTTTAAAAATGTACTTAAGGAAGATATGTACTATATCACGGCTGATTCAGAATTTTTCTAAACTTACGCCAGATCGGAAACCCCAGTAAAGTTTTGAGATTCCAGAAAACTGATCTTGCGTCATTAATCTTATCTTCACTTAACACACTGTGACAAAGAACACGGTAACGCCTTCTTTCACGCAGAAAAGAAAATTAAAATGCACCGTGCATATCTGGGATCAAGGCGGCTTTTCGAAGTCGTTGCTCGAAGTTGGCAGGTTTCGCCAGTATTTTGCAAGTACTTAAATAATGTATAAATTTGTTTGCTGTAAATATGTATTTGTTTAAATTGTGTTCAGCATCTTGTGTTACATCCAGATCCCCTACAATCTAACGACGCAATCCATTGGTGTAGGGAGACCCGAATTTCGCGACAAGATTTCTGCACATGCTAGATTTCAATACCCTATGAGCATTCCAACAGTTTCCTTTTTCCCTTTGGCGGCGTGTCTTTTTAAGAAGACATTTTCTTACTTGATGGCTAATCAGAATCAGGTTACTTCGATACTGTAGGTCTGTGATTCGCGAGCAGATACCTAAGACGCATAACATCTAGCTCATCCAATGACGAAAGTGGGTCTGAGCTAACGTGTTATGAAGTACAACTGGTCGTGAAATCTTTTCGCGAAAATTGGGTGTCCCTAGTAATCAGTGGAGTGAATAATATGATGACTGAATTCCGCTGATTTATTTGAGATTCCCACTGTGTGTTGAGAATTTCATAATCATAAGTAATTAGTCATTTGCTTGATTCGCCAGTCAGAAATATCTTATCAACTGACTTTCAGTGAACGTTTTTTTACCGACTATCACTTATTCTGTCATAGCGTGTACCGTTGGAAGTTATTCTATTTCAATTTACGATAAACTGGTGCGTTGTAAAGCGTAATTGTAGGCCTCTTTCATTGTCATTTCCATTTACGTCACATGTTAAATATTGCATGTACAGTATGTTACCTTGCATGTCTGTAAGGAGCGTAATTCCCTAATGTAAATCTGCGATTCTTACAGATAAAACATTACGTGCTTCAGGTCATAACAGTCTGACACCTCGAACTAATGTGGAGTCGAGGCCTTCCCCACGTATAATAGTTTGCCTGAGAGCGGGGAATACCTGTCTCATTTCAGGTAGCGGGTTTTCCTGGCCAAGCGGCGGGGAAAAAGTGCCAGGAAATTCCTTTTTAGTGTATTTGGCCATTATCGCATGCATGAAAACCACTGGACTCTTCTTTCAGCTTCGGTTGAAATTGGTTACATCGTTTCATATATATAGTACAGTACCTAGTAAAAATATGTGTGTATGTCATTGAAAAATTCCCTGATCCACGTAAAACATATCAGTTTACATGATGTACTGCAGCATTTCGTGTTTTCCAAATTTGGTAGGAATTCGTTTGTTTCCTTAGATAAGATATAAAATTTTATTTTTACGTATGGAGCTATTTAATAAAACTGCCGAAAACAGAAGCTCTGTATTAGCATTTGTAATGCTTGTAGTTGGTACTTTCAGCATACCAAGAAGGATTTAAATTCTTCAAACGGTATTGTATATATACAAAATTAACCTTAAATATTTGTTTGGCCCGCCATATTGANCGCTTCCCTTTTTTCTTTGAGTAAATGCAATTAATCACATTTGGCACTTGTATTATAGTCTATTCGTGGTTTCTTCCCATTTTTAAAATCAAACCTTTGAAAAAACACCCCATGTAAGACGTATTTGGTTGTTTCCTAAATATTTCATTTAACTCACGTGTTTTATACTTCTGTTAACATAAAATAACCTTATTTTTGGTTAAATTTAATCTGTATATATATTTTACAATAAATAATAACATTTTTTATTTATAACTTATATGAATAGGCAGGGACAAAATAGGTGTGTTGGTAATGCTTAACAAGAAATAGTTCTTATGCAAAATATTATTACACAGATTGCGCACGAATACTGTGCGTTGGTCCTCTCGTGTAATTTTCTAAGCTTTGTTTATAAGAGACGGAAGAATATCCTGGAAGTAGAACTTTAAGCAGGGCTTCAGAAAAGTTGGAAGTAACCATTAATGGAGTATATAATTGTTGACATAGTGACTTCGACGACGTTGATTGGAAAGCAAAAAAATGGCCATTTCAAGTAGTGCAATGAACACGCACCGATTAAGTTGCATTTAATTTGTAATACATACAAATTACTGTTTTAGTAAAACTTTCTGACCATGCAAAGACAGATAAATTAGTAACATACGTAGGAATGCTTTCCTGCCTGCCTATTTCTCCGTGGTCGTTCCCCCGCCCCCCCCCAAATTGATTTAGAGAATAACTGATTACTGTGCTGCCATAATCTTTACAAGTCTTCAGCGTTTTCGTAGATGTTGCGAACGAGAGTCACTTGTTATTATTTTTATGCCAGTCTCGCCACTTAAATATTTGTAATCAAGCTCTACGTCTAATAGTTGTATTCATTTGAGAGTTTAGTCTTAAAATGGCACGTTCACAATTCACTTTAACTTCTACCATTGACTCCGCATGCACGGACGATTCTGGCCACTGCTGATGATGGTCAACCAACATTGGTGAAACAGCGTCCATTGTTTCAAACGCAAGTTTGTCAGAACAAAAACATCATTATTGGCAATGGTTGTGTTTAAAAATAGTTGGACGTACTTAATTTTCATTGTAGCTCTACATCCCTATATACGTTTCCAGTAACAAATAAATTAACGTAACAGAAATAATGACCGCAGGCGTTACAAGTAATAAACAAATACATTTGCAACGCTGAATGATATGAGTAATTCGATGAAAAGTTAACGCATGCTTAGTTCATTTTTAATGTTGTGGGGTCTGCCAGTCGAATGGAATACTTACTTTAATGCGCAGACAACAAATCAAGTTTTGCTTAGAACCTGTGTAAACTGTTCCTTTATAGCATTAGATTATACTGACGAGTGACGTTTTAGAGATTTAACGTTTTCTGCTGATTTGCAGAAAAATCTACAGCCCTTGGCACATATTTTTCATAATTTTAACTGATCCGTAATTTTTTGGAATCAGCTTGTTAACTGAAAGACAAAAATAAGCGTTCATTTTAAAAATGTACTTAAGGAAGATATGTGCTGTATCACGGCGGATTCAGAATTTTTCTAAACTTACGCCAGATCGGAAACCCCAGTAAAGTTTTGAGATTCCAGAAAACGGATCTTGCGTCATTAATCTTATCTTCACTTAACACACTGTTGCAAAGAATACGGTAACGCCTTCTTTCACGCAGAAAAGAACATTAAAATGCACCGTGCATATCTGCGATCAGGGCGGCTTTTAGAAGTCGTTGCTACGAAGTTGGCAGGTTTCGCCAGTATTTTGCAAGTACTTAAATAATGTATAAATTTGTTTGCTGTAAATATGTCTTTGTTTAAATTGTGTTTAGATAACATTCAATCAGCATCTTGTGTTACATCCAGATCCCCTACAACCTAACGGCTCCATCCATTGGTGTAGGGAGACCCGAATTTCGCGACAAGATTTCTGCACATGCTAGATTTCAATACCCTACGAGCATTCCAACAGTTTCCTTTTTCACTTTGGCGGCGTGTCCTTTTGAGAAGACATTTTCTTACTTGATGGCCAATCAGAATCAGGTTACTTCGATACTGTAGGTCTGTGATTCGCGGGCAGATACCTAAGACGCGTAACATCTAGCTCATCCAATGACGAAAGTGGGTCTGAGCTAAAGTGTTATGAAGTACAACTGGCCGTGAAATCTTTTCGCGAAAATTGGGTGTCCCTAGCAATCAGTGGAGTGAATAATATGATAACTGAATTTCGCTGATTTATTTGCGATTCCCACTGTGTGTTGAGAATTTCATAATCATAAGTAATTTGTTCCCATTTCATTTGCTTGGTTCGCCAGTCAGAAATACCTATCAACTGACTTTCAGTGAACTTTTTTTTTACCTACAATCACTTATTCGGTCATAGTGTGTACCGTTGGAAGTTATTCTATTTCAATTTACGATAAACTGGTCCGTTGTAAAGCGTAGTTGTAGGCCTCTTTCATTGTCATTTCCATTTACATCGCATGTTATTACATTTACAGTATGTTACCTTGCATGTCTGTAAGGAGCGTAATTCCCTAATGTAAATCTGCAATTCTTACAGATAAAACATTAGGTGCTTCAGGTCATAACAGTCTGACACCTCGAACTAATGTGGAGTCGAGGCCTTCCCCACATATAATAGTTTGCCTGAGAGCGGGGAATACCTGTCTCATTTCAGGTAGCGGGTTTTCCTGGCCAAGCGGCGGGGAAAAAGTGTCAGGAAATTCCTTTTTAGTGTATTTGGTCATTATCGCATGCATGAAAACCACTACACTTATCTTTCAGCTGCGGTTGAAATTGGTTACATCGTTTCATAGATATAGTACAGTACCTAATAAAAATGTGTGTATGTCATTGAAAAATTCCCTGATCCACGTAAAACATATCAGTTTACATGATGTACTGTAGCTTTTCGTGTTTTCCAAATTTGGTAGGAATTAGTTTGTTTCCTTAGATAAGATATAAAATTTAATTTTTACATATGGAGCTATTTAATAAAACTGCCGAAAACAGAAGCTCTGTATTAGCATTTGTAATGCATGTAGTTGGTACTTTCTGCATACCAAGTAGGATTTAAATTCTTCAAACGGTATTGTATATATACAAAATTAACCTTAAATATTTGTTTGGCCCGCCATATTGAAAATAAATGCCTTAGCCATTTAAGCAATATATGGTAACATCGCCTATCAAAGTATTAGGCATCTGCGATGTTTGGCGTGAATCTATGGGGTATTTTCCGAGATATGACGTAAAAGCTTATTTTATTCCCGTAGTGCTTGCTATCTTCCAAAATAGCTGATCAATTAAAACATACTTCCCTTAATTAAATATTTACATTGTGAACTGTCAAAATACGAAATCTGGTGAAAATTGCTTCCATGATTACCGATATATGAAATGTCACCCATAATATTGAAATCACCACCGTTTTGAAAATAATCTCATGGCGTGATAGATAAATATTTAAAAAAATCCGGGTACGGGATTTGGAGGGACAAGTTCACTAATTGTGGGTTTTTACTTTTGTAAAGTATAAATGATGATTAAATATTAGCTTATAGTAGCAGCCGGAGCGGCTATTTCCTCACTTCTTGAGTTCATTGGGTTGTAAGTTGGAAGATGTTTTCCAATGAGATATTCTCGGTTTGTGGCGATTGTTATCTTTCATAACGTTGCTATGTCAGTTATTCACAGACAAGTAAGTGTCTGTGTGTGTTCAACAGGACACGAAAGATCATGGAAAAATAATTAATAAGAGATAGGCCTGCACATCGTTATTTCCCACAGTCACAGTTTTGGTGAGCCTTGTTGGATTGGGTAGTGAAGCTAGG
>NQII01007308.1:0-18216 GCA_002778355.1 Clitarchus hookeri | reverse complement strand
GTGGTTGGGGGGGGGGTGGGAGTTCAACCCCAGCCCGTCTTCTCGTTCTCGGAAGGTAGAATTTTTCGAATTTCAAACGAATATTTCGAATTTCAAACGAATATTCTCATGTTAGAAGCGTTATTAACATATTTGATTTGTGCCCGTTTCCTTTGAACACTTTATTCTACCGTTATTTCAACACCACGTCTCTACCGCTCAGACAGTGGTTCTACTAATGAATGATAATCGTTGGCGGAGAAAGTAGATTAGTTAGATGTAAAATAATGCAGTGTATTTCCGCGTTTTGAAGCACTGTGCGAGGAATCGGTCTAGTCGCATGTTTATCACTTGTATCTGCAATCACCTGGCATTGGAATGGGGAGACAGTTTTGATTTTTGAATGATTATTGCGATGAGGGTAAGTGATTATCTGAACTATTATTATGCACGCATAAACCGTTGCAAAACTTTGTCACAGAAAACTTATAATGTAAAGAAAAAAAAACCGGTTCATAAATTGATAAAACAGGAATGTAAATTAGGTTTTCTAAGACTTGCAATGGCGTATGCCAGTAATGGTCGAGATAACCCAGTTTATCGGGATCAACGGCACAGTAACCGCAGTCCAAAGACTCTCGAAGCTGCGTTCATATTATTAAAAATGAATTCATAATTACTCACGATGACTGTAGGCTAGTATACACGACACAGACAAGTGGTGTCCAGCGGCGTTTTTTTTTTCTTTCCAAAGCGTCGCAACTTTTACTGTGGACTTTATCGGACAGCAAGCGTCAAAACGACAACTTCAAATACGTAGATAAAAAAATTAGTACAAGTAATTTGGATTTCTATTAACACAACTCAATTATTCATCACATTAAAATATTAATTATTGTACATTCACTGTTACTTCCAACTTTTCTGAATCCCTGCTAAAGTTCTATTTCCAGGATATTCCTCCTCCTCATGCAAACAAAGCATAACAAAGTATAGAAAATTACACCAAGGGACAACGCACTGCATTCGTGCGCACTCACTTTAAAACTATTTTGCATCAGAACTATTTCTTACTAGGCAGTACCAACACACCTATTCTCTCCCCCCTTTTTATTCAAATAAATTTTAAATTAAATTTTATGACTTATAGATGAAATTAATGTAAAAATTCAGTTTGAGTAAAAACAAGGTACTTTTATGTTAACGGAAGTATAATACGCTTGTTATGCATGGCATATTTAGGGAACAACCAAACACGTCACACATCGGGTGGTTTTTCAAATGTTCTATTAAAAAAGTGCTAAAAAACCGTGAATAGTGTATATAGAAAATGTTGTACATATTTCCGATACAAGAAATAACGTTTGTACTTCACAAGTAAGCCTGCGGGCTTGACGTCAAACTGCGGGCTGCGGGTTGGATACCATTGACAGCAGACTGCCATTGCTAACTCGCTGGTAGAAGGTAGAGGATTATGACCATAAAGTTAATTAACATGGAGATAGTTGCATTAGTTTCGCGTTGTCGTAATGTTCAAGTATAGATCGCGCAGCAGTGTATTTACATTGCATTAAAGAGCGACGTATAGTTAATTTTCCCTCGGGAAAAGTTTAACCTACTTTAACATAAAATGCATAGGTAACGTAGGTTTAGCCATTCTGATTCAGAGGTAAATCTTTTATTTTATTTTGTGCACTAATTTTTATTTCTATCAACTTCCGATTGGATTGTTCATTATTTATTATGCCATGATTTGAAAAGAAGTTTTCCTTTGTGTTTATTTGAATGTTAAAAAAAAAGGGAATCAAACAGTTCTAGAATTAAAGAAAGTAATTGGGTGCAAGTTAGCGACGATTTATGTAAAAGGTCAGATTATCATTGGCACGTAGATGAAAATATTTTGAATATTATAACAACTGCTCATATATACGTTTAACTGGAAATGTAGATATACGCATTTCTTATATCCCAGATGCAACATATCTGATAGTTCTGAATTACAACTATCGAAGACAAGCCTCCATTATCTCCAGTGTGAACACAAGTACAATTTTAGAAACATTTTTGACACACGTTAATAAAGCATTGTTGAAATCAACATTTAAAAAATGTCACTGTCCGTACCTGCATATATTTAAACGGGTAAGAATTATGAAGTGCACCCAGTAAAGTTACCCACGTCGAAGGAAGGGTAGTTTTTATGATTTAACGTCGAATTAAAAGTGTTACGAAAAAAATTCTTGAATACTGATGAGATTACTTTTATATTTCATTTTTTAATTAATTTTAGTGTAAGAATTAACAAATGTGTAAAGCATTTACTTCCATAATAATTACGCATTTTTACTTAACCGACGCATGAATAAAGTCATGAGGGTCATGGCAATATAATTTTTTTTCATATGGTGGAAGGATACTCAATGTGCATACAAGTAGACCTTGAGCAGGGTTCTCTAGAATGCTTAGTTTTCCGTGAACAACCTATAACAACGAGGCCCACGTTTCCTTCGATGTCAATCGATCTTAACGACAATATCGACCTGAGTGGTGTGAAGGGGGCGACGTCCAGGCCGGCGGGCGACAACAGCGCCTCTGGTGGCGCGACTTCGACCCGCGCCCCATCGTCCGCCGGTACGACGCAGGCGGCAGTCGCTGCGTACGTGACCGCCGCCGCGACTGCAACTGCGCGCCTGCTGCAAGCGAGGCGGGCTCACTGCACCCCCCCTACTACGAACTATGTACGCATGCCAACTGGAGAGTGGAGATATTTGGGGGGCTCTTAACATCAACGTCTTGAGAGCCGATGAAGGTGAAGTAAGATGAGTATGGAGGGTGAAACGGGAGATCCCAGAGGAAACCCGCCGGCCAGTGGTATCGTCTGACACGATTCCCACGTGCGAAAGTCCGGGAGCGACCCCGCCGGGATTTGAACCCGGTTCGCCTAGGTGGGAGACGAGTTGTCTGATTACTACACCACTGCGGCTAGCCAACTGGGCTCAACAAACTTCTCAGTCTCTAGCACTAACTCACTGAACTACTCTCTCTCACCAACACGTGGTTTTGATAATTCCGTATACATATTGCGAGACAATGTATGGGACATGTGTGGAAGACTGCGTCAACTTTGGTCTGTGTCCAACTCTGGGANTGGTTTTGATAATTCCGTATACATATTGCGAGACAATGTATGGGACATGTGTGGAAGACTGCGTCAACTTTGGTCTGTGTCCAACTCTGGGACAGAATCGCATTCGTTGTCCATGTTGGTCAGGAAGGACAGACGCAGCAACGGCGGAGCACCCTGAAAAAATACCTCCCGTTAAGGAATGCCGGCGGGCTTACCGGCCCTTACAGAGACGACTTCTCCCAAACACTGCTATTAAAACTTCTGGAAATTGTTACCAGTAAGTAACATTTTGATTGCGGATCAGTGAAAGCTGTTGCACTGGAAACGCTGAAATCCTATTCTCATAAGTAACACCGTAAAAGGAAAATGGGATTAGAGTGCGCGTCCGAGGTGCGCCGTAGCCTCTCTCTGTTCGAACATTTGGNTAACACCGTAAAAGGAAAATGGGATTAGAGTGCGCGTCCGAGGTGCGCCGTAGCCTCTCTCTGTTCGAACATTTGGACTACTTTTCTGCCAATACGGTAATCATAAACGACGTGGATAGGATTTGAGTCTTCAACACTGATTATGTAACTAGTGCTTTGAGATAGTTGTATAATTACTTTAATCAATTTTCTATCCAGTAAGATTAAATTCAAATTGCAGTGTAAAAATGTTTGTAAAATATAAAACAATTATGATGAGGATATTAAAATTTCCACTAGGAACGCCAGTTTATAAGGAGACAGGCATGACTTTGATGAAAATGCTTTCCATAAGAAATAAGGAGATAGGAAACTGTTTTATACATCTTAACAGCTGACTCTTATTAAACATGAACGAGTACCTATTTATAAGAAACATTCTGCAGTAACTGATGCTGCACAAAGTTACCTAGTGAGCTCACATTTCACGGAGGACAGCACCGCCGGTTAATGTAGTGATATTAAGTTTTAACTCCATTGCAGGCAAAATATTACTGTTTACAAAAATAACATAACTTGCGTTTTCATTTCTATCACTGTGCCAGCGCTTTAAATGCAACATTTTCAGAACATCTTAATATAGCCATAGACAGCATAATGTTGCGAGAAATTTCCCCTAATAGATTGATAATTAACGAAAGAAAAANCATCTTAATATAGCCATAGACAGCATAATGTTGCGAGAAATTTCCCCTAATAGATTGATAATTAACGAAAGAAAAACAATACGCTTACATTAAAATGACATGAAAGCATGTTGAGGGTGGTCGTCTCTGCCTTGCCCCATTCTCACCNAAAAACAATACGCTTACATTAAAATGACATGAAAGCATGTTGAGGGTGGTCGTCTCTGCCTTGCCCCATTCTCACCCCCGACCCTATTGAGGTTAAGATGTTTGTGAGCCCTGCTGTTGGGTGTTATTGCGGTGAGTTGTTTATTTTGCCGGCTTTCTCTATGCAAGGGGCCAAATTCGAACATCCAATAAAGCGGTTCATGTCTCGCCCGTTAGGCCTATCAGATTATTCGCAATAAAACTGTCCATTTTACGATGATTTAAGGACTTGGTACAGATTTCCTGAAGCTAGTGCAGTAATTTATATTTAATAACAGCATCTGTTTATAATTGAACTTNAAGGACTTGGTACAGATTTCCTGAAGCTAGTGCAGTAATTTATATTTAATAACAGCATCTGTTTATAATTGAACTTGACAGTTTCGGAAACCCTGCGCAGGTTTTTTTTTTATTCCGTACTTTTCTGCCAGTGTAAAATGCAAAGCTGCTCTATACTTAATGGCTTGTATGCAGTTACTGGTCAAATGATACCGTGAACATATAACGAACATAAATATGTAACTTTGATGAGGAAAATCAACAATTTCTGCAAATATTTATACGTTATCATATTGGCACTGTTTCAAATTATACCCATGGATCGCAAAAATTGATAGCCTAGTTAACTTAGGTTTTGGTCAGAATAGGTTCAAAAACCCTGCTCTATAACCAGCATTTACTTGGATGGCTATTCAATTAGCAGCCCGCAGGCCACGCGGCACGCCATACTAATAATATTAGCACGCGGACGAATTACTGTGTGTATAAATAATTTAATTATTGTTCATGTCTTAATTATACAGTTATTTATAATTAAACCATATAATTTTAACACATTTATTTAATTTAACTTGGATAAAGAACAAAAGTGTTACTGCTGACATTGATTTCCAAGATTAAAACACGTAAGCTTCGACTTTGTAATCGTTAATTGTGGCTCACCAAGTATTACAATTATCTCGAAGTGACTCAGTGGGAAAACTAATTGGATAGTCCTTTATCACTTTCACCTTTTGTCGACAACAGTACAACGTTAATTTTTCAAACTCTTAACTTCTTTCTTTTTTTGAAATACAAAATTGTATATCGTGATTACTGTATAATAAATATCCGGTTTTCTTAAAATTTGTTTACTTCTTGTGTTTACTTTATAGTATTTTATCGTTTGTGGGTTTTGGCGGGCGATGTAAAAAAATTACGTTTGGTTTTATGAAACTGAGTTCCTGAATGCCATATTTGAGTATCGAATGAAGAACACGTTGTTAGCAACCGCTACTTCCACGCTCGATACAACGAGGCAATGTAGGAATTGAAACACGCCTCATTGCAAACTACTCAATGTTAAATTGACACGTCATGTCACAGCTTCGTCGCAATTCCTCACAAGCCATGAAGTTCTTCTCTACGTCCAAATAATTTTTTTGGTATCGCTCGAATTACAGAAAATTGGTGGTAAAAAATTTTTGAGAGATCTTTATAAAATTACAGATGCACTAAGATTTTGTCAGTAACGAACCACCCGTAGATGTCGTATATCTCTCCGTAAGATTGCTGTGTGATTTTCCTGTAATTTTGCTTTATAAAGTAGGATTTAAAGTATGAGTTTGATTTACAAAATACTAATGTTAAACAGCAAAAAAAAANTAATTTTGCTTTATAAAGTAGGATTTAAAGTATGAGTTTGATTTACAAAATACTAATGTTAAACAGCAAAAAAAAAATTTAAAAAATTGTTTTATAAAGTGGTATTAATAAATTGTCAAAAATGTATTCGCTCAAATCGTAAANAAAAAAAAAATTTAAAAAATTGTTTTATAAAGTGGTATTAATAAATTGTCAAAAATGTATTCGCTCAAATCGTAAAATCTCATGTTTTAAATTATTTATTAACATAATGCAATGTACGCGATTTTTAATTTTCCTGAGATTTTTAAGTGTTTGAAGTTTATTGTACTCTATCTTAATTAAATGTGGTTTGATCTACTCTTTATTTGGCGATATCAGTTGTATGTATTTTCTAACTGCCACGGGAACGATAATTTTCTTTCTCTGCATAGGCGAAGAGCTTCGGCAGTGTTAGTCCCCGAAACCGAAAGTATTGAGAGTACGTAGGGTTCCGTATTTGATCCGTACGGAGTCCAGTTCCGTTTCTCTGTATGTTTCACTGTAAAATACCGCAGAACTTTGTGTGAATAAACGAACATGTGTTTGGGTGTAGGAAGATGAAAATGGAAAGCCGTTGTGCAGTAATTTAAATATTTGTATTCTATTTCTACAGCTTTAAAGGAAAATGTATGAATCGAAATAAACCTTACGTGTAGCTTCAGAACAATGGAGATCCGCNTATTTCTACAGCTTTAAAGGAAAATGTATGAATCGAAATAAACCTTACGTGTAGCTTCAGAACAATGGAGATCCGCCAATGCTGAATTCAAGATATTTAAAGGCACGATTTCGAAATTCTCCTTGGGAAGGTGCGTTACATTAATTATGGTAGCTTTATGGGTAGGTACGTGACAAGTTGGAAATTCAGTTTGTATGTTTTTAATTTATTAAGAGCGTTAAAATGAGTCATGAATGCGTGTTTATAAGGTCGTATAAACGTGCCTTTTTAAATCAAATTATTTTTCTGTGTGTAGTTCGTATTCATGATAGCCACAGGAAAACCATTATCCGTAAGAGTGAAAATTTGAAATTTACTTAATGTAGCCTACCTAAAAATACAGAGGTAATTACGACAAGTTACTATTATTAAAATGGGTATTTAATAAAATGAAAGTTTCGCTGGACCTTTTAGAAAACACAGAAAAATAAACTAACTAATACACATGCATAAAATCGTATGTAAAAATANAACGTGCCTTTTTAAATCAAATTATTTTTCTGTGTGTAGTTCGTATTCATGATAGCCACAGGAAAACCATTATCCGGACGAGTGAAAATTTGAAATTTACTTAATGTAGCCTACCTAAAAATACAGAGGTAATTACGACAAGTTACTATTATTAAAATGGGTATTTAATAAAATATTTGTTTCGCTGGACCTTTTAGAAAACACAGAAAAATAAACTAACTAATACACATGCATAAAATCGTATGTAAAAATATAATGTATTCTTCTTGGAATCGAAACCTGAGATGAAGATTANATAATGTATTCTTCTCGGAATCGAAACCTGAGATGAAGATTACGCATGCTTAGACGAACATGTGGTTTGCGGGGCTGGAGCAGTCAGTCACTTTAGTGAAATTAGTAGTTATATTAATGGAAAGCATTGAACTCGCTAGAAATGAAATACTTAGACCATGTTAAGAACTGGATTTAATTTAGATAACGTAATTGGCTGACTTCACCTTTTCGCTACTTGTATTCTTGTTCGCGTGTGATTCTAGATAAAATGCCCTCGCATGCCTTGTTCCAGATAACCCGTAGTCACGCATTCCTTGCGACAAGTAGAGACAGGTGTGCCTGAGCCGTAAAGGGATTGCTGCTCGCTACATGAGGAGCTTGTGGTGGGCGGTAGGAGGTGCGTCCTTGTCTCGCAACAGTTAATGCCAGTTCGATAGTCGCGGAACACGCATTGTTGTGGCGGCGTCGCTGCCGACAATGGCCAGGTGAAAGTTATGACGTCAGGGGCTGTGTGACGCTCGGCCTGGCGCGGTGCACGGAATTTGAACAAGGGTCGCGCCGACACTAAACGTCTGCAAGCGAATCCGTGTGTGTNTCGGCCTGGCGCGGTGCACGGAATTTGAACAAGGGTCGCGCCGACACTAAACGTCTGCAAGCGAATCCGTGTGTGTAACGGAACGGAACTTAAAAGGGTCTAAATCACGGGTAAGAACTGTGTATGTTCGTACTAAGGAACCGCCCAGCATTCACATAAAATTGTGAAAAAATTCATTCATCGAATGAATCGGATATGGATACCACATAGCCAAATACGTTAGATTCCTATAGGTNTCGGCCTGGCGCGGTGCACGGAATTTGAACAAGGGTCGCGCCGACACTAAACGTCTGCAAGCGAATCCGTGTGTGTGTAACGGAACGGAACTTAAAAGGGTCTAAATAACGGGTAAGAACTGTGTATGTTCTTACTAAGGAACCGCCCAGCATTCACATAACNTAACGGAACGGAACTTAAAAGGGTCTAAATAACGGGTAAGAACTGTGTATGTTCTTACTAAGGAACCGCCCAGCATTCACATAACATTGTGAAAAAATTCATTCATCGAATGAATCGGATATGGATACCACATAGCCAAATACGTTAGATTCCTATAGGTATTTTTCACTTCGCAAGACCTTAACTGCTTTCACGCTTTGAACCTTACCGGATTATGTTCTAATCACTCACTATCGTCTGTAAACTGCTGCTGTATGGTGAATAAGTTGAAGGCTCTGTGGAAACAACTGCCTGGGGAAGTGAAATTTACTGTCCCTATTAGTGCGGATTTGGGTGATAGTAATCAGTGAGATGCTTTGTATTACATTAGATCAGAGTTTATTGGTTCAGTTCTAGCGTGTAAATGGAACTGGGTACGTGAAAGCTGATCTTGCGCCTGTGTGTTGGAGGTAGGGATTGTAGTCGTGGGGATGATGTAGGCTACAAAGGGAGGGAATGGGGGCTGAAGGTGAAACGGACTGCTCCCTCGGAGCTTTCGTGTTGCACAGTCGGAGCCAGGCCGGCATAGCGACTGCGAGGAATAACGGAGATGAACGATCTGGGCGCCGTAACCTGGAATGAAAGCAGAGATCACAGGGGGAACCGGCAAGTGAATGGTGATGAAATGGTTCAGAATGCCGCCGCGCGCCTTTGTATGATCTATCGACCTCGTGATGCTGCAGCTCAAAAAACAGCCACATACTTCGGCGGTGTTTCACTTCGCGCTCTTGTGCACGGGAACGCCGCCACCTGACCAGTGGGTTCTGAGCAGCCTAAATACCAAATGTGTTCTCAAATTACGAGCCACTTAGTGTTAGTCCCTAACTCACCAGCAGTTCCGGCTTCTCACGTTAGAAAGTACAACCGCCATGGACCTTGCCTGTATTTTAATGGCAGAAACTAAAACATTTTGCTCTTTAAACTTTAAAATTGAAGGTATGAAAATTAACCATAATCAGTACAGAATAGCTGAAAGCCAGTAAAATCTGTTCACCTGAAATAACTGATAGTGTACGTATTATTCCAGCGATTTAAAACATATTAAATCGTGATTCACTGTATTGCTCAAGGCAGTGCTTGGAAGTGCATACCCTTACTATATTAGTTGATAAGAAGCTTATAAACTGATTTAACAGTGATATGCATTTCGCCAAGTACCGTAGTCAGGGATTTCATAGTGGTCATTTTATTTTGTATATAAATATCGCAGTGAAAGAATGGGTATAACTGACTTACGTACTGCACANGTACCGTAGTCAGGGATTTCATAGTGGTCATTTTATTTTGTATATAAATATCGCAGTGAAAGAATGGGTATAACTGACTTACGTACTGCACATATCTATGGCGTAACCGTAATGCCATGGAATCCATGGCGGTCGGTAGGTATTTTTTGTCAGCGTCGCTGCTAGTAACGACCATTAAAAGTGAGAAAATTTGGAAACCCTTCATGGTGACATAGCGACACGTTTGGTCAACAAAATGCAGTCTGCCTTTCAGGTGATCGCGAGGAGAAGGCCAAGTAAAAGGCCGCGTTGTTGTGTGCTGCAAATTTTAGAGTAAACTGTACAATTTTGGTGATAATTTCATTCATTTTAATTTTTTTAAATTTTTGTTTCAAGTGAGTTTAAACGTATTTAGGAAAGCTAAAAATGGCACAGCTATCTGAAAATGACGAATAATCTATATCACGGATTTGCTAATGTGGCTGGCCAGATGAAAAACAATTTTTTTTCCGTGAGTAATGACTGCAATGCCTAATATGAAGCTCTCGTAGGACATTTCTAACATTCCACAGTGCTGAAACACTTCTTCTTGGAGATCTTCCGTTCAGTTTCCAATACCCACTGCGCTATTAGGTGGAAGGGCTGAGTAACATGATCTAGGCCTATTATAAGCGAAGGTTTTCACAGCACAAACTTGAAACGAGTTTGTTAAAACAGACGTAGATGCAGTTTTAGGAAGTGAATACGATTACCACTGAAACAAAATGTATTTTAATACTAGCCAGTGCTGTCGGCGCACTGAACCTGGACTTCTCTTGACGGCAGTAACCTAGTCACCATTCTGACTCATTGTGAGTGTTATTTTCCTTCCGTGCTTTTATGTTTCATTGTTCCATTGTGTTCTGTGTTTGTTGCTGAAAAAATGGATTTACTTAAAGCCATATTTGTAATACATAGCCTGATGCACCTTGCCGAGTGAACATAACCTCTGATCATCCATGNGATTTACTTAAAGCCATATTTGTAATACATAGCCTGATGCACCTTGCCGAGTGAACATAACCTCTGATCATCCATGTGTAAACAGAATTTTGACGTCTCTCCAATCCCATCCATCTTCGTAGGCAATTAGAAATATACAAGTGTGATACCTCGTGAATTAATACCACGTTAACCAAAGTTAAATGCAAGACAACAGGAAAGACACACTATATGATTTAAACAAACCGCTCAAAAAAAGTTTTGCATCAAACGAAAAATCATGAATGTTCCAACGTTATTATTACTCTGAATGCATTTCTAAAATAATGTTTACGCAATTTTCTAGCGATTTTGTCGGAATGTGTGTGTCCCACTTGACTATAGTTTACTTTTGGTGCGCTGTCACAGAGACAGCGCAGCATGTCAGTTGTTAGTTTGCTTGCATTCAGCGATTTGGAGACTATTAGTGAGGGCTTNTGTCACAGAGACAGCGCAGCATGTCAGTTGTTAGTTTGCTTGCATTCAGCGATTTGGAGACTATTAGTGAGGGCTTGATTGCAAAAGTGATCGGTCCACGCCACGGTAAACATTAACAAAGTTTCAACGTGCTAGGATCATTTCCCACGTACTAAACGATGTTTTACGACGTATAATTGTTGTAACTGTGGGTGTGTCACAAAGTGATGTGTCCAGGATTTGAAGGCGATAGATATAGATTGGGACTGTTANATTGTTGTAACTGTGGGTGTGTCACAAAGTGATGTGTCCAGGATTTGAAGGCGATAGATATAGATTGGGACTGTTATTGATCGACCACGATCTGGTCGCCCGAGGGTTATAACACCTGCTCAGGTTCGCTATGTGAGAATTAATGCATCCCGGGACCATATCTCAACAGATAAAATATCGTCTCCGAGCAGCCTCGGGTGTACAACTCTCTGACCAGATCGTGTGTAATCGTCTTCAAGAAGGTCGTCTACATGCTAGGAGACCCATGAGAAGTCTTTATCTCAACANGACCAGATCGTGTGTAATCGTCTTCAAGAAGGTCGTCTACATGCTAGGAGACCCATGAGAAGTCTTTATCTCAACAGACATCAGCTGTCCACTCTTGATGATTTCGTGCCCATTTCTAGCGGTTCTGTGGAAGAATTGTCCCATGTTCTGTTCTCTGATGGAGACGAGGATTTGTTTTAGGCCAGATTCCAGAAGGTTAAGGGTGTGGAGAAGACGAGGTGCACAGGCAAGGCGTCGTGCTTTGCAAGAAGTCCATGCATACCGAGGTGGAGGAATCCTGATCTGGGCAAGAATCATGTTTGGGCGTCGAACGCCTTTAGTTCGTATTGAGGGCACAATGACAGTTCGGCGGTACATCACATATGCCCTTCAGACTGCTGTGCACCCTTATCGACAGGCATTTTGTGAATTTTTTCTGCTGGTAGACGATAATGCCAGCGCACAAAGTGCAAGAACCGTTGATCAATACCGTCAGCAAACCGGTATTCAAAGATGGAATTGGTCAGCAGTAAGTCCACACATGAACTACATAGAGCATGCCTGGGACCTTCTGCAAACTGCCATTCAAGCACGCCACCAATAACCCAACAATTTACAGGAGCTGATATTGGCCACGCAGACATAATGGTACAACTTTCCATAAGAGCGACTGGATAACGTCATTCTCAGTATGCCTCGGCGCGTCAGGGATCTTGCGAGTTCTCAAGGAGGTTACACACTGTATTGATCCATGAGGAGAGTAACAATAAAAGAGAATATAACAATGGTGTTTCCCAAACAGACAAACAGGTAGTGTATTTTGTTTATTGTTATGATACAAAATTTAACTTTTTGCAATATTTGTGTTGTTTTGTAACACATGCACTTGCAGCGTGCTTGGATAAAGGGGAAATGTTATGTTATGGTATTTTTAGTACAATAAATCTCTAATGCAGAAATTTTTTTGAACAGTTAATAATTCATGTAAAAAAATACAGTGCGAAACATGGCTGACATTAGCCGAATAAAATATTAATTGTATAAACAAATTAAAAAAGTTTTTACTACATATACGTTTATATATATAAATGTTTAAAAACTGTAATTGTGTAAGTCGTGAACGTAGAGCAAAACTAATAAAGTATAATTTTTTCATTTCATTAATTTAACTGCATTTGACGAATACATATACAGTAATAATTCATGTAACTATTGGCACGAGACATGTGACAAAGTGGGTCTTGAGGAAAAAATTGGTGTGATCTGCACTGGGAAGTTTACGGTCCAACTATTTGGCAGTGCCTGTGCGAGAAACGCAGATGGCTTTTGACGACATTTTGATGTTGGCTGAGATATCTGCTTTGTCAGCTTAGGAAAGCTGCACAAGGTGTGAATAAAGCTAGTTTTTCTGTGCAACTTCTAAGTAGCATCTTCAGCTNTGTCAGCTTAGGAAAGCTGCACAAGGTGTGAATAAAGCTAGTTTTTCTGTGCAACTTCTAAGTAGCATCTTCAGCTCACTCGTCGTTGAAATTACTGAAGGTAATATTTTATATGTAACACTTGACGGTATGCAATGTTCGAAGTAAGTTTGTTCATCTTAAGTAGACAGCTATTTCGGCTGTGAGAACGCCAACTACCATGTGGTGAACCCCAGTCAGAATTTTTGCGACCAACGTTTCCCCTGGGTTTTCTCTATGTTATCTTTTCCCGCCGGTGTATTCCCTTGCTTGGCTCATACTACGTCCTCATTCCATGCCACAGCTTAGGCACAGAGTAAATAAGAATACAGAGGTTAAATGGTAAATAGCCGCTTATTCAGCGAACTCCAGTCGCACACGCCAGCAAAACGGCGCCACTGGACCTCAACATGTTCCGAAAGCATTTCCGCCAATCAGCACCTGGGTAACCCTACTTGCCAGCCGGCAGTCCAACCAACAGGGAATATTTCGCAGCACGCAGTAGCCATTCAGACTCAAGGTCTGTTCCAAGAGCTTCGCGCAGCCAATCAACGAATGGGTACGCCCACATCGAAGGAACCGCCACGTCATTAGGCCCCTGTGTACTTATCTACTTTGGTGCTCGGGTACATGATGAGCGTCTACAGTTCCTTTCCACCTCAGAGGTCTGTTTCCCGGGGTGATAGTGTAATCCTCAACCTAGGGCGCCACCNAGCGTCTACAGTTCCTTTCCACCTCAGAGGTCTGTTTCCCGGGGTGATAGTGTAATCCTCAACCTAGGGCGCCACCCCCACAGTTCTCATTCGTCATTGCCACCATCTTAACATGAAAGTTTAATTTATATCTAGGTCGTCATATCTCCCAAGATCCAGCTTCAAAGGCAAGTATACCCCTTGCTTCGTGCAGTCTCAGACGAGGAAGTCTTTGCGGCATACTTAAAGCTTCCCGCTGCGATGTAAGGGAGGATNATACCCCTTGCTTCGTGCAGTCTCAGACGAGGAAGTCTTTGCGGCATACTTAAAGCTTCCCGCTGCGATGTAAGGGAGGATGCGTTATTAGTTGGAAAGGTCTGGTCGTAACGTCTCATTTGGAAAGTTTTCTCGTGAAATTCGAAGTCGAAAAGTGGAGTTTATTGAGGCAATCTTCTTCACGGATGCATGAATTTAACAGAGCCCAGGAGCGGGGAATCGCTCGTTATATAGCTTCAGTCCGGTGGAGAAGACGACGTTAAAAATGCCTCATTAGCGCAATTCATTGCAACGTCTGGATAAGAGAGATTCGAGTTTTTAATAACCTTAACTAATAAATTTTTCTTTCGGAAAAACTCGGAATTAATTAGTGGTTATGAAAATATTTTCTTGATTTACGTATTGCAATAGTTAAAACAGCTTGCAGGATGTATATGAAAAAATTCCCTGTTTGCGGATAACAGAAAATCGTGTAAAAATATAACATGTTATAATATAAAAGTGAAAATCTGTAAAATTTCTTAAATAAGTGTACTTTAAAAAAATCTGAAATGCTTTAGTTTGTAAATAAAATAAATGCAAGAGGAGACAATTGTCAGTTAGAAAATTTTTAAATATCTTTCTCTTCAAAAATCTACGTAGACTACCATTATTTCTTTAGAAACGAAACAAAAATATTGTGTTGCGAAATCTTACGCTTCTTTTATTGCTTTTTTTTTCACGTATTAAATTTACCTTTAGAAACGCAGAACAAGTTTTAGAATAGGAAGAAAGCGGTGTGCTGAGAGTCCAGCCTGTTCGCTCAGAAAAAAGACGCATCACCTGGACACTGAAGCTACTATTCAGAAACTATACAACATATCTCCTTGCACTTTTTGCAGTTGAACCACGAAGAGGATTTCGATAGGCATAAGTATAAAAAGTGTCCATCTCTTAATTCATGCACAGAATGACTGACTTCCTTAGACATGAAAGTTGTATAGTTGTGACCTGTGAAAACCGGAAAATAAAATCGATTAAAACCATTCCTAAAATATAACATCATGCCGTAGAAACTCGTAGTATTTAATTTATGTTTGCAACAGGCTAGAATTGTAATCTGAATCATGGAGAATGTCATTTTAAATAATAGGTCGTAAAAAGAAACCCTTTTTGGTACTGTGGGTTTATCTTATAGTAATAAAGACTTGGGTACCTATTATTTACATTTTGACAAAGTTTTTCGACGGTTCAACTAAAAATGTAGCGTACATCTGAATGACCACATCAGTTGAGTGCTGCATTTGGAATTTGATCTTGGTTTCTGCTCACCGAAAACTGGCTGTGCTGCATAGAGGTACAGACTGCGCTGCATAGGGGTTGTATTAATTCCGTTTGTATTTATTTATTTAAACGCAAGTCGCATTTTCCTACGTCCAGTTTATTTGTACACTGTCTCTCTGCCGATTCGTAATCCTTAGTGTCAATGTGAGACCAACAACAGGCTTATAAAATGTTTGTCTTATTTGCGCAATTAACTTCTTGCTCCTTTTCGAATAGTTTCCAGAATATAACATAAAAATAAGAGACGTAATAATTATAATTTGCGACGTATTTTTAATATTCACTCTGCGCATTCCACTTCTTACATTACGATAGATTATATAACAATACTGTACATTAAAATTTACCAGATTTATTTTCAAATCGATTATCTTGTATGTATTTAGGCTAAGATACTAACCTAATTTGAAGACACGATCATTGTGTTTATATAAGGAAACTGTTTTTTATATCCTTGTCGGACTTTGACACCGAGCATTAAATGAACAGCGTGTTGCTATTGTGACATCCGTCGGTTCGTTGCGAACTGGATATTAGCAGTTTAGCTCTGNGATTATATAACAATACTGTACATTAAAATTTACCAGATTTATTTTCAAATCGATTATCTTGTATGTATTTAGGCTACTAGATACTAACCTAATTTGAAGACACGATCATTGTGTTTATATAAGGAAACTGTTTTTTATATCCTTGTCGGACTTTGACACCAAACATTAAATGAACAGCGTGTTGCTATTGTGACATCCGTCGGTTCGTTGCGAACTGGATATTAGCAGTTTAGCTCTGNACATTAAATGAACAGCGTGTTGCTATTGTGACATCCGTCGGTTCGTTGCGAACTGGATATTAGCAGTTTAGCTCTGTGCGATAACCTTTTAGGGGCAATGTATGTTCTCGCGCGTGTCGTAAAGTCAAGACTTGGCGAATAAATTTCGTATCGAATAGATCACAACTGCGCAGTAATTCTCTCGCATTTAACTCCTGCTTTTGTCCATGGCCCAAGCAGGGGAATGATCAAAGCTCCCCAAATGAGTGGTCGATTCATTTTTATGTTCGCAAGAAGTCTTCATTGAGAACTAATTCCAGTAGATGATGGTCTCTTTTGGTATTCATGTGCCTCCTATTTTATAAAGTAAAATATTTTTGTAGTAATAAAAAATTTAATTTGGTGAAATAGTTGTAGAAATATTTTAAGAACATTACAAACTATTTTTTTTATTTTACCACCAATTTATATTTGTTCTATGACAGTGCTTATAAATAACATTTACACAGTTTACTATGTGTAAATATGAAAAATAACGTTAGAATAAGGTAATCATTTCAAACCATGGCAGAATGGTTAGCGCTATAATCTTACTCTTGGACAAGTCCAGGTAACCTTTAAACGTATGGCGTGTGGATATAACTACTGTCACCATTACAATGAATTACTTTATAAAGAGTAGTAATTTTTAACTATGATACATTACTTTTACATGTGCGGCAGACCAATTTTTTTATATTTATTTTATAATTTTTCTTTAGTTTGGAAAGGCTTGTATTACAACTTTTTAGAGCCTTTAATTATATATTTTTGTTGTTGAAACTTAAAACATAAATGCGATATGCATAATTTTAAATCTTTTATATAGCCTTAGAATTATTTGTACAATGTAAATAACATATTTTTTAAAATGTATTTAGTGGCTTTGCGTATTTATAATAATGCAGGTTGTATAAAATGGCGTATATAATCATTTTTCAAACATTCCTAGTTATTCACTTCATGTTTGTAGATAATATTTTCGGAGAACTGAGTTTGAAGAGACTCCGGCGAACGGTGGGTATTAATGTTATTACGTGCGTCTCGACAGATCTGTGGGCTCTTTCTTCACTGTGGTTACGTTTATAGGGGAACGACATTCATGTTTCATCTTATCCCCTATGAAATAACGCTTTCACTTCCTGTAGTTAATTCCTCACTAAGGCAATAAATGTGGCGAGACTGGGTTAGCGTACTCCGTTAATTAACATCCGATACAGTAATGAAGTTGAAGACCACTCGCTGACTACCTTTGCGGCATACGTAAACTAGCTCTCAAACACCGTTGAACTGCATATAAAAATACGGGCAAAAAAATAAATTCCCAATTAACTTATATGCCGAAAGGACACTGCAAGGTGTTTTGTAATGGAATTGTCAAGGCCTCATGCATATAAAAACATACACACACATACAAAACTCGAGTGTGGTGAGATACAGTGCATTTATTTCTGACGTTGAAAAAGCATCGGAAAATGTGTAAAAGCAAAGAATAATGACAACAGAATAGTGTTTATGGAGTTTCCAAAATTCTTTCGAGTTGGTAACAATCTGCAAGAACACAATAGGTACATCGAAAATGACCCACGGCATCATCGTCTTGGTATGACAAAAATGTTGTAAATAGAACGAGAGAGAAAACAAAGCCATGTTATACTAGCTTGGAAACGTTCAAGTGTTTCACGGTCCTTCAAACTGTCCAACGAGTGAAGCGCAGTTTTCACTTTTATCTCCCCAAATCCTTTTAGCAGCGCTTCTTCGTAAATTGCGTTATTTGATTCGGTGTTTCCACTCCGTGATTAGCTGAGCGCTGGGTCGACAGCCGATTGGGAACTCTGACCTGCAAGGTTGGCAGCTGCCATCCACTATTAGCACGTACACGCCACACTTG
>NQII01007307.1:121177-133527 GCA_002778355.1 Clitarchus hookeri | reverse complement strand
GGTATGATCTAGAACAGCTCCAGTCGATTGCAAGGCACTTGTTTCCGGAGGAGTGGTCCAACTTGGATGTGGGCGGGACGTAGAGGCAGTAGTGCTGAAGCTATTGTAGTCTTGTCCTTCATTTACAAAACTATCGTATTTCTCCATTTCAGCACGAATAATCACATTGCTTATTTCGTTCATTATAATAACTTGGACTCGGTCATTAAATTTGCTTAGTTTCATCGCAATGTGATCACCAAATTTTGAGCATTCGCCCTTCTTGGAAAGATTCTTGAGGATTTCAAAGGCTGCGTCGACATGGGGGTGTTCTTTAAGGGTCTCTGAATTTCATTTTTTTGTCTGTGTGTTTCTTTGGAGACACAAATAGTTTGCTTATTTTACTGGTTAGCTGTAAGGCAGGAGCTCTGCGTGTTTCACAGCTCTCGTTATCCTGGCTCACTGGGTCGCCAGCTTCTCTCTCCCTTGCTGGAACTGTTTCCTCGGAATCTTCATGTGATTCTGCATCCTGGAGAAACCCCGATTTGTTAATAAAACAAAACTGAAATGCATACACAGATATAATACATCTATGTGTACGTGGAATGATTTATGGTAAAATAAGTAATCTTCACATTCTGTTAAATGTACTGTAATTTCAATTTCGAACTATTTCCAATGATATTTTATGTACTGTAATAGGAAACTGTCGAAATAGTGCCTTGTACATTATAATCGTATTAATATTGCCTGTCCTAGTGACATACTGCACATGAAACGTCCACATATTAATCCTCGTGGAAGAAACATTCGTGCAGTAATTAAACTCGCTGAAAATTGTGGACTAGGCTTGCTTGATATATAAGCTATCAAAGTTTTTACATCTAAAAAGGATACATTCCGCAATTTATATTGTATTTGTAAATACAATTAGACTTCTTTGACGAGTTGTCACTTATTTCAAAAAAGCCCGTACCACATTTTTATTAACGTAAACAAAAAAATAATTTTTACATAGTTTGTCTATTAGTCATATGCATGTCAAAAACAGTATTTTACACTACCTCTTAGAACATGAATGCATATTATATTTATTACTATGTACTTCTATTAATTACAGTTATCGCATGATGTTTCTTCATTTCAGCCGCCACCAACACCTGAGGAATGGCTACAGATTGCAAGAACGTGTGAAGAGAAATCGAATTATCCCCACTGTCTTGGTGCGCTCGGTGGCAAACATGTCGCTTTGCAGGCCCAATTTAACACTAGTAGTGACTACTTCAACTGTCAAGATGATTTTGGTATTGTGTTTACTTTGGTGGACGGAGATTACAATTGTCTTGTCACTGATATCGGCAGCCAAGGACGAATTTTTGATCGAAGAATTTTTTTTAAAATTCAAAGCTGTGGCAGCTTTTGGATGGAAAAAAAATTGTACTTTCCAGAGCCTATACCACTTCAACATCGATAGATGATGTACCGTATGTTTTTTGTAGGCGATGAAGCCTCGCTCTTACAGAAAATGTCACGAAACTATACTCAGGTGGTCATAAAAGAGGTACCAGAGAGAGAATTTACAATTACAGACATAACAGAATGCGTAGAGTGCTATCAGCAGTATTCAGTGTACTGAGAAAACCGATGCTATTACAGCCACAGAAAACTACGGCTGTAGTAGCATCTGCAGTATACTTGCACAATTTCGTACGGAAAAGTAACAGTTCTGTAAATATTAACACTCCAAGTGGAACCCTTGATGTGGACGAGAATGGATTGTTCGTTCCAGGTAAATGGCGACAAGAAACACAAGGCATCTCTTGGCTTTATTTACGGAAAATTCCAAGAAGATGAGGAGGGCCTGCATTCGAAATTAGAAACGAATTCGCAGAGTATTTCAATGCAGACGGGAGGGTGGAGTGGCAAGATAAATATATATGACTGATATGATAGAAAACTTAACGTGCTCCCAGTATCAGTAAGAATGTTCCCTTGGTTTATCTCGATTCAGCAGGAAGGCGAATTTCTGAGTGCGAATCAGGTGCTGACGTATCACGGCCTGAAAAACCAATATACTCATGTTTTTCATACTTGCCAACCTCACTGATAGCTTCACTCACTCATGTGTACGTCAACTCGACAATCCACTCATCCGTCAGCTCACTCATCCGATTCCACCTACCACCTTTCCTCGTCGGCCGCTGCTCTTCATGGACCATCTGAAGAGGGACGCCGTCGAGGACCCCGAGGAGCACGAGCCAGGATAACGGCGGCCCCAGGGAAGGCTGACGTAGCACTGGGCCATCCTCATATCAACCTTCATTTCCCCTGTATCACCAACCAGACTTCGCCCCAAAAAGTAACTCTCGTTCATGTATCACCTCTACACTTCGCCCACGCATTTCCTACCGCTTCACGCGCGCTGGAACGCTATAAAACCGGCATGCCCCCCAATTCAGAACCAATTGTTTCATCACCCAGCAGTCCACACCATTGCGCCCTCACTTTTTCAGATTTGCCCGTAAGTACCTCCTGGTCGGAAGGGCAACACACTACAGTTACACGATTCTCAAGGGCACAATACTATCTTACATGAAAAAAAAAATGCTCGCGAAAACGTCCACACCGAGATTGCCCGAGCACTCCCTTCGATGTATCGACTTGGAGCGGACAGCGTTCGCGAGCGTTCGCTGTGTTCGTGCGTGCTCGGTTCACCGTTCACGCCACACGATCAGTGACGCGGCGAATCTCAACTATCATTCGCCAAACGTTCGCGAATGCCGAGCTCGCTCGGTGTGGACGCACCTTTAGAGGGCGCCTTTCCTCGTCGAGAGCGCACTGGCGAGGAACTACGATCTCAGTGTATGCCTCAGTCCCACCTTAGAGTAAATACACTGAAGAGCAAACAAACTGGCACACCTGCCTAATATCGTGTAGGGCCCCCACGAGCACCCAGAAGTGCCGCAAGACGATGTGGCATGGACTCGACTAATGTCTGAAGGTATGCAGGAGGCATTTCACACCATGAATCCTGCAGGGCAGTTCACAAATCCATAGGAGTGCGAGGCGGTGGAGATCTCTTCTGAACACGTTGCAAGGCATCCCAGATATGCTCAATAATGTTCATGTCTGGTGATTTAGGTGACCAACGGAAGTGTCTAAAGTCAGAAGAGTGTTTCTGGAGCCACTCGGTAGCAACTCTCGATGTGTGGGGTGTCACATTGTCCTGCTGGAATTGTCCACGTCCACCGGAATGCACAATGGACATGAATGGGTGCAGGTGATCGGACAGGATGCTTACGTATCTGTCACCTATCAGAGTCGTATCTAGACGTATCAGGGGTCCCATTTCACGACAACTGCACACGACCCACACCATGACAGAGCCTCCACCAGCTTGAATAGTCCCCGGTTGACAGGTAGGGTCCATGGACTCATGAGGATGTCTCCATACCCGTACACGTCCATCCGCCCGATACAATTGGAAACGGGACTCGTCAGACCAGGCAACGTGTTTCCAGTCATCAACAGTCCAATGGCGGTGTTGGCGGGCCTAGGCGAGGCGTAAAGCTTTGTGTCGTGCAGTCAACAACGGTACACCAGTGGGCCTTCAGCTCCGAAAGCCCATATCAATGATAGTCCGTTGGATAGTTCACATGCTGGCACATGTTGATGCCCCAGCATTGAAATCTGCGCCAATTTGAGAAAGGGTTGCACGTCTGTAACGTTTAATGATTCTCGTCAGTCGTCGTTTGTCCCGTTAGTTCACGATCTTTTTCCGGCCGCAGCGATGTCGAAAATTTGATGTTTTTCCGGATTCCCGATATACACGATACACTCGTGAAATGGTCGTACGCGAAAATTAAGATTTTATCGCTACCTCGGAGTTGCTATGTCCCATCTCACGTGCGCCGACTATAACACCACGTTCAAACTCACTTAAATCTTGATAACCTGCGATTGTAGCAGCAGTAACCGATCTAGCAACTTTGCCAGACGCTTGTTGTCTTATACAAGCGCTGCCGACCGCATCGCGTTACTCTGATTGGTTCCATGCCTCTTTTATTTGCTTTCGCACGGCTATACCAGTTTTTTTTCTTTGGCTCTACAGTGTATATGGGCAGAGGGAGCGTGACCTCACACAAGTGTGTTCAACACGGCAGCCGTCAAAAGGAGCTGACTCGTGGCAAACATTAGAGCTTGACAACATTTTTTATATGGGTTTTGGCGGCACAAAGGTGTGTTCATTGTCATCTTCCGAAAATGGCGATATACTGCTGTGCATTTGGCAGCAGTTCTAGATATGAAAAGGGAAGCTCTGTAACTTTCCACAGGAAATTATGTACTTTTACGTCGATAATTTGCAACGTAATTGTGAAAATCCGTGCATTTCGAGCCTGAAATCGCGTGATACATGTTGGACTCACGTTGCTGTATGCAATGTAAAAAAATTTTAAGTAAATTTAGTTGCCAACTGTAAGGGTTTTTTCATGGATGTAGAACAAGAAACCTATTTGCCCTTACTTCTAGTTGAAATTTTTTGTAATGTACAGAAATAATTGAGTTTCCGTCGGTAAAATAACATCATGCATAAGGGAAAATTCCTGCGCAAGGAAAAGGGAGGGTGCGCAGAAGATTTCTGCGCATCTGCTAAGTGTTGCCAAATACATATATACCCAATAAGACCAAATGGTTCAAGGAATTGTATAACTTTATATATCTTTATAACTTAATTAGTCAATCGAAAAAAAAATTATACAATATTATTATGTTTATTTCAGGTTGAATCTCGATGTTTGACAGTAAATTTAATTTTTTTCTGTAATTTTGCCATAACTTTATAAATTTAAATTTATAATGTACTTACCAAAGATTGTCAATGCATTTAATAATTATTTCTTAAATGTGGCAAATTAATTAAATTCAATATATAACTATACGATAATTACTAAACCAATAGATGATGTAAAACAAATATTTCCCGTGGAATTTCCTGAGTCAGACTTTACGATGATTAGTCCCACTGAAATTAAGATCATAATTAATAAGTTAAAATTAAATGTTTCGTGTGGTTATGAAGGATTAAACAGTAAAGTAATAACATAGTTTAATTTGTAATAATATTTTCAAGTCGGGTATTTTTCCAGATAGACTGAAGCATGCCACAGTTATCCCATTATACACCGAAGAGCCAAAAAAAAAAACTGGTATAGGCGTGCGTATGCAAATAACAGAGGTATGGAACCAATCAGAGTAACGTGATGCGGTTGGTAGTTAGATCGGTTACTGCTGCTACAATGGCAGGTTATCAAGATTTAAGTGAGTTTGAACGCAGTTTTATAGTCGGCGCACGAGAGATAGGACATAGCATCTCCGAGGTAGCGAAATATCGGGAATCCGGTAAAACATCGCATCTTTGACATCGCTGCGGCCGAAAAAAGATCGTGAAAAAACGGGACAAACGACGACTGACGAGAATCATTAAACGTGACAGACGTGCAACCCTTTCTCAAATTGACGCAGATTGGATTTGTGGACTGCCCTGCAGGATGCATGGTGTGAATTGCCTCCTGCATACCTTCAGACATTAGTCGAGTCCATGTCACGTCGTCTTGCGGCACTTCTGGGTGCTCGGGGGGCCCTACACGATATTAGGCAGGTGTACCAGTTATTTTTGGCTCTTCAGTGTATAAGAAAGGGATAAGACAAAAATTACGAATTACCGACCTGTGTCACTGATAACTACTTTTTAGGAAATAATATGAAATGTCATAGAAAAACGACTATGTGACCATATAAAATAAATTGAAAAAACTTACGCCTGTGCAGTTTAGTTTTCAAACTAAATCAACTACTGATAAAGCTATATTTCAACTAGCTCACAGTATTTTAGAATCTTTAAATAACCGCAAGCATATAGTAAGTAAATATTTTTTTATTTAGCCAAGGTCTTTGATTGTGTTAAGTCATAAATTTTTACTAACTAAACTCCAATTTTATGGCATGTAAGGTAGTTTTTTAAAATTTATTAAAAACATATCTTTGTAAGAGGCAACAATCCGTACTTCTTAAAAGTACTACTGCATCTAGTGCACATTCTACGGTAGGTAATATATTCCATGGAGTACCATGACTCTGTTCTTGGCCCAATATTGTTTTTTATCTTTATAAATGACTTATCTATATCCACCCAAGCAGAGGTTAGTACGGTGTTGTCTGCAGATGACACCAGTATTCTAGCGAATGATAAACATGTGTATCAACTTAGTTGCAAGGCACACGGGTCACTGGCAGTCTTATTTGACTGGTTTTCTGTCAATAAATGTACAGTAAATTTAGATAAAACTAAACTCATTAATTTTTCTTCTAGGAATAAATTGGCTAGGCCTATCCTTATTGCTATTTCATGTAATAATATTAAAATACAACTGGTTCAGACCATACAGTTTTTGGTTTGAAAATTGGTAACTGCTTGTATTGGCAATATCACATTAAATATCTTGATTCTAAACGACAGTCTGCCTTATATACTTTACGTTATATGAGTCATATTGTTGGTTCTCTTGTATTAAAGTCAATATATTTTTCCTATTTTTACTATCTTATATCATATGGAGTCATTTTTTGGTACAATTCAGTTGAGGCTGAAAAAATTTCAAACTGCAAAAATCAGCTATTACAATTTTTTCCCATTTTCAAGGCATAATTTCCTGTAAACCATTAGTTATAAAACACAATATAATGCCATTATCAAGCGTGTATATTTTGTCAGTGCTATTGTTTGGTAAAGAAAATTAGGCATCGTCCAGCACGATTGCGAAAATCCGGAGTGACTCGGCGGGGGATTGGTGGGAGGCGAGCAGACTAACCGCTGAGCCACCGCGGCCCCAGCACTAGCTGCGACAGAGCAGCAGGTGCTGTTGCTCAGTACGTCTGTTGTAGGCACATGTACTGGCTGGCTGAGGAATGGTCTCCCGCACTTGTGGCACCTCGCGCCATTTACATATAGTCTGTTCGCGCTTTGTTCACAGTGTCTTAATCAAGCCTTTGAAAAACTACACAAGGTATAACGTTTGTTGGTTGTTTCCTAAATATTACTTATATTACAAACGTTTTATGGTTGTTAATAGAAAGGTACCTTATTTTCAATTAAATTTAACTTTTACTTATATTATGTCTTTAAAATACAATATTTCATTAATAACTAATATCGACAAATAAAGAGAGAGAAAAATGTGTTTTGGTAATGCCTGGTAAGAAATAGTTTTTATGGAAAATAATATTAAGCTCTTACCACCAAAACTGCTATATCTCACAATATTCCAAACTTTTTGCGAGGAGTTTATCTCAAGTGGCATTAAGGCCCATGCCCTATAATGCCAAGTGAATTTTACTCCCAGTGAATTTAATGTCATGTGGCTTTTAAGCCAAGAGACTTTCGTCTGATGTAACATTGAGGCCGGGGGACTTCAGCCTAGCTGCCTTGGTGCGCTGCAGTTTCATACTAGGTAGCATGATATTGATCGTCAACTTCGCAGGCTGCACCAGCCGCCTTCCAACTACACCCACTGCTACCATATACTTATTTATATTAAATATATACATATATGTATATACTTAATATTATATATATACACAAGTGGTTGGTATTCGTTGATATTGCTCCTTTCCCCCATTCAGTTCTCAGTTTTCAAATATCTATAAAAAAAAATTTGCCTATGAAGCTTTTTTTTTCGCTTGTAGAGTCGTTTGGAATTCTTTTGGTTGTACTTTTTAATTAGCAGTAAGTGTCGGTATTCACCAATCACTTCCAAAATGCATTATCAAGTTGTCGAATGTTATACAGGTTTTAGGTAATTCGCGAATACGGACTGCACCACGCGAATCTGTGATGAAAACTAAGTAGAAAATAGTCTTTGGTAAAAGAGCGCAAGGCCCTTGGCTTACGAGGAAAAGAACATTAAACTAGATACAATGACTTTATTTCACGTTAAGCACAGCATGCCGCATGCACGGAGCTCGGCCGCCGGATGCACCCCTGGCCGTTGGCATGTCCAAGTACTCGCTGCATGTGAACTCCATGGCCTCCTCGGCACTACTAAGCTCGGTCGTTCCCTTGCCCTGTGCCTTGCCACTGACACATTAGTTGCAGCATTACCACGTCACCTCGCCTTCATCTAATTGCAATACCACGTGTTTGCTACAAGGGTTTTTGGACCTTTCATGTGGTTTTTCTCGTAAACTAAGGGTCCTATGCATTTCTACCAAAGAGTATTTTCTACTTAGTTTTGATCACATATTCGCGTGGTGCAGTCCGTGCCCGCTAGTTGCTTGACAATCTGTACGTAACCAAAACAAAGCAGAGTAAGACTAACGTCGCCAGCGAGCCCGTCCCCTTCCTTCGTTAACTAACTCGTGTACTTATAGAGGGTTACTTGAACACTATTCATAATATTCCACTATTTGCATATTGTACATCGCGGTTTCTTCCTACTTTGTAATGAAACGTTTGTAAACCCACCCCATGTTGTCTCCTAACTATGTCAAGTATCACAAACGTTTTATACTTGTGTCAACATGAAAGAACATTAAAAAAACCTAATTGTTGGTTAAATCGATTTATTTTATATTTTATCTACAAATTATAAAACTTTATTTATAACTAATATGAATAAAATCAGTGAGAAAATATGTGTTGGTAATGCTTAGTAGGAAATAGTTCTTATGCAAAATATTGTTACAGTGAGTGCGCACGAATGCGGTGCGTTGTCCATTTGCTGTAATTCCCTAGACTTCGTCAGCTTTCTTTGTATGAGGCGGAGGAATATCTTGAAAGTAGAACTTTAGCAGGCTTCAGAAAAAAAAAGAAAGTAACTGCGAATAAGCTATACAATAAAAGCAAGTCTGTTGACTCCACGGACAAATCATTTGATACTTAATTTCTCCCATACGGTTTACATACTGTTTCGATTCACGAAACATATTGAAAACTCTCAGTTTTTTTACCGTCAATATATTGCAGTGTTTTCAAGATAAAAAGTGCTGCAATCAGTCAATATGATGTCTGGCACAGTAAAAGTATTGAATGTGTTGAAAGTTTGACGAACGAGACCAACTTGGTTGCCTCAGTGCAGTGGTAATGACGGGGAAATGCAAAGACTCCGCTATGCAAGGCCTGGCGTGAACGCTATGTTACCAATGGCTGTCTATGCTGACACTAAAGCACGAAATACATTCTGGTAGTGAATGCGACACTAAAGCACAGGATACCTTCTGGTAGTTAATGTGACACTAAAGCAAGGAATACATTCTGGTAGTAAATGTGACAACAAAACACGACATTCCTTCTGATAGTGAATGTGACACTAAAGCACGGCATACCTTCTGGCAGTGTATGTGACACTAAAGTATGGCATACCATCTGGTAGTGAATGTGAAACTAAAGCACGGGATACCTTCTGGTAGTGAATGTGACACTAAAGCACGACATGCATTCTGGTAGTAAAGGTGACACTAAAGCACGGCATACATTCTGGTAGTAAATGTGACACTAAAGCACGGCATACATTCTGGTAGTGAATGTGACAACAAAGAATGACATACCTTCTGATAGTGAATGTGACAGTTAAGCACTGCATACCTTCTGGTAGTGAATGTGACACTAAAGGCTGGCATAACTTTTGATAGTGAATCTGACACTAAATCATGGCTTACCTTCTGATAGTGAATGTTGCACTGAAACACGGCATGCGTTCTTATAGTGAACGTATGCGTTTGCACAATTCAGCGACTGCGCATGTGCAACGCGCAAAATGGAGTACAGCGCACCAGTCAGGGACTCGACATTCGGAAAACTAGATTTCTGGAAACTCTTCGGAAATGACTTGAATTTATGGAAACATCCTGCAGTAACTCAACTGACGGACAGAGCGAGTCAGCTTTATTTCTGTGGTCAATTCCTGGTTAATGAAGTTAGTCGACGATAAGAAGTTTAAGGAAAACTTTTCAGTGACGAGAGTAACACTCCATCTGTCGAATCTACTGAATCATCACACTGTGAAAAACTGGGTCTGTGGAAAACCGCAATCGTTTGGTTGAATCAAGAAGACAGTCCAATAATAATTTTTACAGCGCTTTCTAAAGACAACCTTGGCATGTATCTGAGTGGTAACGCTGCCGATGAAAGAATAAAAACCAAATATAATTTTTCTGCCAGTTGGTACCTCTCTGCTTTTTCGCGGTGATTTGTATAACCTCCTCGCCGAACAGCTTCCTCCTTCCTCACGTAGACGTGTAGGTCTGCTGGAATGGCCTCCACGATCCCCTGATACGACGCCACTCGATTTGTATAACCTCCTCGCCGAACAGCTTCCTCCTTCCTCACGTAGACGTGTAGGTCTGCTGGAATGGCCTCCACGATCCCCTGATACGACGCCACTCGATTTGTATAACCTCCTCGCCGAACAGCCTCCTCCTTCCTCACGTAGACGTGTAGGTCTGCTGGAATGGCCTCCACGATCCCCTGATACGACGCCACTCGATTTGTATAACCTCCTCGCCGAACAGCTTCCTCCTTCCTCACGTAGACGTGTAGGTCTGCTGGAATGGCCTCCACGATCCCCTGATACGACGCCACTCGATTTCTTTCTGTGAGAAACAGCGTGTGCATCCCTTATCTGCTAGTATCAGTTGAAGGCACTGATGGGAAATGCATGTGCTAAGGTTGGCTATGAGATGCTCTGCAATGTGTGGCGTGATAGACTGCATATCGCGTTATTCATTGATCCGAGTATATGCTGTTCACGGTAAAGTGAGCACTTTGTGAATCTCTCTCATTTCGAATAATATTCAATAAATATATTTTATTGTAGTCTTAAGCAACAACATTCGAGTCTGGTGTAATACATACACTGTATTGGCAATGTTTTTTTTTTTAAAGTGGTGGAAGGATAAAAAAAAAATGATAAGAAAAAGTAATTAGGGCCTCAAAAGTGCTCACTTTACAGTGAACGGCCTATATCTGACTGAAATGCACAACAAACTTCTTGTGTTCTTTTTTTTAATTCCCGGGTATTTTTTAAGTCTACATTCGCATGTCGCTGAATAATAAAATATGAAAACCGGAAAGAACATTTATGGGCATCCGTTATTGTCATGTATCCATCCACTGGCATTTCTGCAGCAGTAATGCCAGTGGGATTTGTAAAAATAGTTCTGTCTCAGTGTTTTATTTGACGCGTAGTTTTTAAATCGGTACTCATTAATGTCGGTTTTATTTCGTGTTAAACATATTATAGTATTTCTGTGTGTGGCATTTGACGGTCACTTGCTGGATGCATGAACTTCATACTAGCTGCATGGTCAATCGCAGTTGTACAGCGCGGGATCATTCAAAGAAGAAACAAAGCAGTGCTGCCAGGAGACTTCAGCTAAGCGAGCGAACTACAGCGCCAAGCTAGGCTGGAAGACGCGCATTATGCAGAACTGGGTTGCTCCCGTCTCATCACCACATTCGTGTAACAACCATTACATTTTTATATCACTTGCAGTCGCATGCGCAACTGCACACATGTCAAAAAATCTGCTAAAATAAAGGTTTTTTTTTAATCCGAAAAACTTTGTTCACTGCTTTCGTAAAATAAAATAAAAAGTGATAACGTGGCATGAAAAAAAATTAAATTAGTTCTGATATGTTGATGGGAAATTATACAGTCACTATAATAAATGGTTTAGTTGTTGGTAATGGCCGCAATACTTGAAACCACGAAGAAGAAGAATTGTTAGTCCTCGTTGTCATGCACAGTGCTATTGCTCCAAGGTCACTCGTACTCGTGACGTCAGAGAAGAGCCAACAGTAGAGAAGCGAGATTTGCGCGTCTGCCGAGCTGAGGCCCCGTGAGCTATAGTCCATTCAAGGTTACTTCCAGCATTTCTGAAGCACTGCTAAAGTTCTACTTACAGGATATTCCTCCGCCCTACTCAAACGAAGCTTATCTAAGCATGGAAAACTACACCAAAGGGACACCGTTTCGAATTCGCGCGCATTGAGCTTAATATTATTTTCCATAATAACTATTTCTTACCAGGCATTGCCAAAACACATTTTATCTCTCTTTATTTATCGATATTAATTATTAATGAAATATTGTATTTTATAGACATTATATAAGTAAAAGTTCAATTTAGTTAAAAATAAGGTGCCTTTCTATTAACACAACCATAAAACGTTTGTAATATAAGTAATATTTAGGAAACAACCAACCAACCTTATACATGGTGTAATTTTTCAAAGGCTTGATTAAAAAACTGTGAACAAAGCGCGAACAGACTATATGTAAATGGCGCGAGGTGCCACAAGTGCGGGAGACCAT
>NQII01007307.1:66348-120215 GCA_002778355.1 Clitarchus hookeri | reverse complement strand
CTGAATTGTGGTTATAAAACTAACGTAACACATCCTTTCTACTTATAAGATAATTCTAGGTTAAGATGTAATTTTAGTATTAGCGTTGTTATTTCCGCAGTTTATCTTTGTAAGTTTTAAATAAACTTGCAAAATATAGAAAGGCATTTGAATATTTCCGTTACGTAATTCCCTTCGCAATCCTTAACAGAAAAAAAATATTTTTAAAGAATGAAAAGGAATCGATTTTTGGTCAATAACTGGTAATCGATTATTTTCGAAAGCTTTTTTTTGGAGCGTAAGAGATAGCAGCACACTAGCGTTGGTTCTTGAGTACCAAATGTTAGCCGTGACTTACACGTCTTTGCGCCGCACGAAGTGTTGTTTTGATGTTGTGGTAGCGAANTTGAGTACCAAATGTTAGCCGTGACTTACACGTCTTTGCGCCGCACGAAGTGTTGTTTTGATGTTGTGGTAGCGAAAAAGTGCGACAGTTTCTTAATGGAAAAGCGATGTACCTACACTGCAGGTTTCAAAATGAAAGTGATTTTGTTCGCTNTATTGTCGTGCAGCAAAACTAACTTGTGGGCGGTTTCAGAAGGAAGCGCGTTCCTCCTATTGGTTGTTACCTGGCCGGCTTTTGAAAACTGGCGTTCCGCTGGCACCGATGTTGCTGGCGCACAATGATACCACTGGGCGGTCGATGGCTGGTGTTGTAGCAAGCTGGAATATATTGAACTTTTACCACCAGCCGACCAATCAGAGAGCGTTCTCTAGTTTCTGAACGAGTGACAGTGGAAAAGTTTTGAAATGGCTGGAAATAATAGTGGAAATAAAAATATTAATCTTGAACTGATCTCGTTAATAAGTAACCAGTACTATTTATTACTAAAACTCTCATTGGTAAGAATATAGGAGTTGAAAGCAAACCATACAATTTTTTTTGCAGGTTTTTGTGAAGCAATTGCATGGTTACATACAAATTGTAGTTAGCTATGTGAAAATTATTGTTTATAAGATGCAGTGCACTAAATTTTTAGCATTAATAAAAAAAATAAGAATGTTTTTATGTCTTATTTAAGTGTCCTTTATTTTAAAAAGTTAAAATGACAGCAATTAAAGTCTCGTCCGCTTAGTAATAAAAATTCATTCAGATTCCAAGCATAGCCAATTAAGACAATTGGTTCGCCTTTCTTAAGATTTAACTGCTATCTGTTGGCACAACCGCGAAACAACGAACGCCAAGGCCAACACTGACTATTGTGCCAGAGCAGTTATCCAGCAAGGAGCGGGCTGTGTGACCGCGCAAGACGACACACGCCACAGTTTCGCTTCTCTGCGCTCGGCTGTTCTGCAGCCGGGCCGTGTGCCACATCACGTGACCTCTCCCAGCTTGACGACGGCCAATTTACAAGCTTGTAATTGGGAGCGAGCCCGTAGAGGCATGCAGCTTGTTAGTCGCCGCCCACGACCGCCAGCGTTGCATGATGAGCGTAGTTCTCGCTCCCGAGGACAGTCCCGTGTTTCACGCATTCAGTAGCTTCAAAAACACCTGCTTGTCAATATTCTGCGGCCCACAGTAGACAGCGGCTCCCATTTCTCCACAAAAAAAAGGGGGGGGAGGAAAACGATGCAGGCAGGTATATACACCCGTTTGCAGCCGCACAGGGGTGCCCCCCTCCTCCACATACCTGGCGGCAGCACCCCTCATCAGAGCGAGCTGCCGACCTCACACTCCCACCCATCTCCTAACTACCCTACTCCCCGCGTCACAATATATCATGTGTTTATTTTCTCTGTCATACCTTAACTATAACTCCATGGCGCCTATAGTCTATTCGTGCTTTCTTCTCACTTTTTAAATCAAATCTTTGAAAAGACTTTTCTTGTTTGACGTGCTAAGTTGCTTCCTAAATATGTCACGTATTATACGCGTTTTATACTTGTGTTATAAAATTACCTTATTTTTAGTTAAATTTTACTTTTACTTATATTAAGCAATTTTGATAATTCATTTATAATTAATATGAATAAAACAGGGAGGAAATACAGCTCATATCCTTGTCCTGATGCACCGACTTGAACGCAAGCTGTCTCATGCCGAGTGAAGGAGCGCTTCCTGCACAAGTCCTGGAAAGTCGTTTGAAAGTATCGCTTCTACCGAATGTTGCTGCACACTTGCCACATTGTACCAGTTTAGACGTTGCAACTTTCAACACTCGCTCTTTTCCATGATGTCGAGCAATGCCATTTTTACAAAAGTTTTGAATTTCTACGTACTCTATTAATGACTTGAAACTCCTAAAAACCCATACTCATGAGCCTTACAAAATAATTTCTGCAGCTTAATAATTCACTGAGTGCTGATACTTAGGCAACGTGTAGCACTGTGAGTTCGAGGAGGACTGCAATGTGGACAGGATGGGTGAAGGTGATGGGGTGATATATAGCGGGAAGTCTACAGGGATATGATTCTCTGAAAGGGATGCTGAAATCTGCTAAACAAATCTGTTAGAAGTACACTAAGTACTGTAGGATGTGTACATTTGTGTAATTACTCAGCTTTATTTAATACTTTATGAGAAATATTGAATGCATATATTACTTAAATATACTGTATAGTATTCGAATGTAAAATACTTTGTTAATGTACTTAATTTCAAAACTACATATTTGAGTATATATATATATATATATATCGAAATGTGTGTGCTTGGGTATGTATAGGTAGATAGAAGCCTGTGTTAATAATTGTCTAAGCCTTGGACTGAGTGCGAGAGATTCTTGAGGTGCTGAATTTGTTTGCGATTAAAAATGGATTCGACTAGTCTGCATCCTCACTGCTAGGTTACACCACATATTATATTTTCATATGAACATTCCTTAAGAAACTATACGGTTGTGTGTTGTTTCCTGCAGGGTCTGTTTCGATAGGTGCACGAACTACGACCAAATCATAATGTACATGTGGTACTTGTATTCTCCCGACAGGCTGTATGGAATGAACATATTGAATGTAAGTTGAAGGACTTGACGGCCTGACTTCGAATGCGAACAGCAATCTGATGTCTACACCTGAGTCATTGCCCAGTAAGTGGGTGTGAGAGACCCAGTTGACGGCTGTATTGTTGGCAGATATCCTCCTTCCCATATTCGCACTGAGTTTCCTGCTAGTGGTTTAATGTACTCGATGCACGATGTACACATTAAAAAAAATTAATTTTTCCAAAATTACTTACGTATTTCTATAAAAGCATTGTACTCTTATGGATTCTGACCAGAGATGTAAATCTGTAGGCGACACATCAATGTGACTTGTTTGATGTGTAGTGAAGTAAAATATGTATACTTTTGTAGAGGGTTGGTTCTGTCAGTTGTTTTTTTGGTAAATACAAATGTCGAAGGGAAAGTGGAAGTCGATTAAATATCTAATATAAATATAATTTTGGGGTAAGTGGTCTTGAAGCTAGTCCTACGTACGCAAAGAGGTGATATGCTTAATATAGGTCCGAGTACTGCACATGGAACAGAAGGCTAATATAATAAAATTTAAAGACATGAGTTCCGAGTATTACTATATAAGAATTTTTCAAGATACTGAGTTGAGTGTTGGCAACAATATGTTTAATTATCATGTGTGTGTGTTGTCCTGCCACATTCCAATCCTTCTTGTTGTTTATAAATCTCACGCTTCGTCAAGATTAAGTAGATGCGACACACTGACTCTCCCAACCGCTTCTCTCCCCAGGGTCTACCGGCACGAACATGCTTGTAACGATGTCATGACCACATTGGGTGTAACTAGTTTTAGTTATACCCTGGACTATTGCACTATACGAGTAAGACTTGTGGATGTCAAGGGCAACTCTTTTCTGCAAACTATATGCAAGAATGAGGAAAAGCTGGATACTCGCAAGCATATAGCATAGGTTGGAGCAAGCATATAGCATAGGTTGGAGATGGAGACTATGTCAGCATTTCCCGACTGAAGGGGACATTTACTAAAGGTTAAATGACCATTTGGAGCACTGAAAAATACCATATTGTCAAGATTTGATATTATGATTCAAGGACATACTATATCGGGGTTATGGAAGGCTCCGACATGGTTTCTACAGCGAAGAAATTCCAGTTACCAAGCAGGGTTTCTTTCAGATGCTATCGGGTGNTATTTTCTCTGTCATACCTTAACTATAACTCCATGGCGCCTATAGTCTATTCGTGCTTTCTTCTCACTTTTTAAATCAAATCTTTGAAAAGACTTTTCTTGTTTGACGCTAAGTTGCTTCCTAAATATGTCACGTATTATACGCGTTTTATACTTGTGTTATAAAATTACCTTATTTTTAGTTAACTTTTACTTGTACTTATATTAAGCAATTTTGATATTTCATTTATAATTAATATGAAACAGGGAGGAAATACAGCTCATATCCTTGTCCTGATGCACCGACTTGAACGCAAGCTGTCTCATGTCGAGTGAAGGAGCGCTTCCTGCACAAGTCCTGGAAAGTCGTTTGAAAGTATCGCTTCTAGGCTTACAACGACGTGACTTGCCACATTGTACCAGTTTAGACGTTGCAACTTTCAACACTCGCTCTTTTCCATGATGTCGAGCAATGCCATTTTTACAAAAGTTTTGAATTTCTACGTACTCTATTAATGACTTGAAACTCCTAAAAACCCATACTCATGAGCCTTACAAAATAATTTCTGCACCTTAATAATTCACTGAGTGCTGATACTTAGGCGACGTGTAGCACTGTGAGTTCGAGGAGGACTGCAATGTGGACAGGATGGGTGAAGGTGATGGGGTGATATATAGCGGGAAGTCTACAGGGATATGATTCTCTGAAAGGGATGCTGAAATCAGCTAAACAAATATGTTAGAAGTACACTAAGTACTGTAGGATGTGTACATTTGTGTAATTACTCAGCTTTATTTAATACTTTATGAGAAATATTGAATGCATATATTACTTAAATATACTGTATAGTATTCAAATGTAAAATACTTTGTTAATGTACTTAATTTAAATACGACATATTTGTGTATATATATCGAAATGTGTGTGCTTGGGTATGTATAGGTAGATAGAAGCCTGTGTTAATAATTGTCTAACCCTTGGACTGAGTGCGAGAGATTCTTGAGGTGCTGAATATGTTTGCGATTAAAAATGGATTCGACTAGTCTGCATCCTCACTGCTAGGTTACACCAGATATTATATTTTCATATGAACATTCTTTAAGAAACTATACATTTGTGTGTTGTTTCCTGCAAGGTCTGTTTCGATAGGTGCACGAACTACGACCAAATCATAATGTACATGTGGTACTTATATTCTCCCGACAGGCTGTATGGAATGAACATATTGAATGTAAGTTGAAGGACTTGACGGCCTGACTTCGAATGCGAACAGCAATCTGATGTCTACACCTGAGTCATTGCGCAGTAAGTGGATGTGAGAGACTCAGTTGACGGCTGTATTGTTGGCAGATATCCTCCTTCCCATATTCGCACTGAGTTTCCTGCTAGCGGTTAAATGTACTCGATGCACGATGTACACATAAAAAAATTATTTTTTCCAAAATTACGCACGTATTTTTATAAAAGCATTGTACTCTTATGGATTCTGACCAGAGATGTAAATCTGTAGGTGACACATCAATGTGACTTGATTGATATGTAATGAAGTAAAATATTTATACTTTTGTAGAGGGTTGGTTCTGTCAGGCATTTTGATTGTTGTTTTGGTAAATACAAATGTAGAAGGGAATGTGAAAGTCGAATTAATATCTAATATAAATATAATTTTGGGTTAAGTGATCTTGAAGCTAGTCCTACGTGCGCAATGAGGTGATATGCTTAGTATAGGTCCGAGTACTACACATGGAACAGAAGGTTACTATAATAAAATTTAAAGACATGAGTTCCGAGTATTACTATATAAGAAGTTTTCAAGATACTGAGTTGAGTGTTGGCAACAATATGTTTAATTATCATGTGTATGTGTTGTCCTGACACATTCCAATCCTTCTTGTTGTTTATAAATCTCACGCTTCGTCAAGTTTAAGTAGATGTGACACACTGACCCTCCCAACCGCTTCCCTCCCCAGGGTCTACCGGCACGAACATGCTTGTAACGATGTCATGACCACATTGGGTGTAACTAGTTTCAGTTATACCCTGGACTATTGCACTATACGAGTAAGACTTGTGGATGTCAAGGGCAACTCTTTTCTGCAAACTATATGCAAGAATGAGGAAAAGCTGGATACTCGCAAGCATATAGCATAGGTTGGAGATTGAGACTATGTCAGGATTTCCCGACTGAAGGGGACATTTACTAAAGGTTAAATGGCCATCTGGAGGACTGAAAAATACAATATTGTCAAGATTTGATATTATGAACCAAGGACATACTATCTCGGGGTCATGGAAGGCTCCGAGATGGTTTCTACAGTGAAGAAATTCCAGTTACCAAGCAGGGTTTCTTTCATATGCTACCGGTGGGTATCGTCCCCCCCCCCCCCCCNAAAATCTCATACTTTAGTAGACGTGATGTGAACAATAACCATATATTAATCAAACTTTTCTTTAGAAATGAAATGTAATATTTTCAGTAAACTTTCTCCTAGCCTGTTTCTCAGTGAAGTCATTATTATGTTTACGCCAATAACATACCTTTCGACAGTGGTATTTGATATTGGCACACCTGTATATTTACTCTAGCATTTTTCAGTTCATCATAACCAATTGTATAGTGATGAATATAGTTTAATGCTAGTGAAACATTGTCATTCACATTGGAGGCCAAACATTTAAAAGACTTCAGATTTGCTTGCAAATGATCTCGACCAATGCCATGTAAGTACTGACAGAGTGCGTTAACATCTGAAACATTTCATCAGATTCAGCAAATTAAATATTTGGATATTAACACACATTGTCAGTATTTACATGGCATGGACCATGATCATTTGCAAGTAGAAGATATGAAGTAATTTAAATTTCGGCCTCCAGTGTGAACGACAATGTATCGCCATTAACCTATATACTTCAGACTTCTATTGATTATGATGAACTTTATAATACTAGTGTAAAAACTGATGGTACCAATATTAACACCCGTTGTTTAAATATTTTTTAGTGTTATGAACAGAATAATGACTCCACTGGGGGCCGCGGTGGCTGAGCAGTTGGACTGCTCGCCACCCACCAAGGCGAACTGAGATCAATCCCCAGCTGGGTCACTCCGGAAGTGGGAATCGTATCGGACTATGCCACTTGTCGGCGAGTTTTCTCGGGGATCTCTCGTTTCCCCCGCCCTTGCATTCCAGCATGGCTCCATTCTCGCCTCTTTTTTCACCCTCATTGGCTCTCAAGACCTCGTTGTTAAGAGTCACTGCCCAAATCTCTCAACTCAACTCATGACTCCTCTGAGAAAAAGGCTAGGAAATAGTTCACTGGATCACTGCATGAGGATTTCTAACGAAGAAAATATTTCAAGTGAATGATTCTTATACATAGTTATGAAGCATTATGCCACTGAAATACAAAAGAGATGTCTGTTTTGAGGTAGATGAAATAAATCAACACATTAATACACTCAACAGGTATTTGACCTTAAAAATAGTATTTTTAATGTAAAATGTTAATTAATCTGAATATAGCTTACATAATGGTTTCTCACATCTCCACCCCCACCCCCTCAGATGTGCTATATACCTGCTAAGAAACTTTTTTAAAAGGAACACTGTTGCCAAGTATCAAAACACATACTTGTTCGAGAAAGTTTTAAATCTTAAAAGTAATAATTTGCTTATGCAGAGGCTTGGCTTCGATGGTAGTAATGGATGTTTGATTCCAAAATAATCTGCATAGCTTTGCATTTAAGTTCCCGAAGGATATATATATATATGTATATATGGAAATTGAAGAGTTGTAATATATGTATTTATAAAGAAATGGATAAAATATATCGTTTTTAACTACTACTTTCTTGGGTAAGATAAACCTACGAAAAATTATTTATTGCGAGGATGGATGGGACCTGCAAGGACCTGGGCACAGCTAGTAAGGATGACTGGGACCTGCAAGGACCTGCGCACAGCTAGTAAGGATGACTGGGACCTGCAAGGACCTGCGCACAGCTAGTAAGGATGACTGGCCACACTCTCAGCTTGATTTGTTTCAGACCTGGAAAATGAGTGATTGGTGGGGGGAGAGCAATTACCCTCGCTGAGACCTACACATCTTTAGTGGGATGGCTGACCGCTTAGTGACTCACACACTTAGTGTACCTGTTGCGACCTTCGTGCGTTCCCCCTACCCTACCACAGAACAAACAGTATTCTAACTCGAGATGCCGAACAAGGTGGAAGAATTTTGTGCCATGCTGGAGGAAGAAGACCAGATGTTGGAAGATTGTTATTTGGGGTACCTGCCAGTCTCCATCAGGTTACCTCCTCGACAAAGTGAGGAACCACTGAAGGTCTCGTCTGCGGTACCCAACATGGAGGTTGATATCTCCTCCGCTCCCACTCATTCCAGCAGGCAGGTGAGGTGGATGCAGTAGGTCGCCTCTTCGGTGCATTTCACTATAGTCGTCATCCCAGAAGGATGATGGCATCATGTTGCTGCTGCCCATGTCACCTGGCGCCTTCTCTTCTACCCTGTCCATAGCGGATACAATCATCCCCTTGTCGGCTGGAGATGACATCGAGAATGTTCACACTCCTGTGCCTTATAGTGAGCACATTCTGTGCTCGTTTCCTGCTACTGGGAAGTGCCTCCGACCTGGACGAGAGGGTGACGATGAGCAGACTTTGCGGGATGTCTACAGAGAGGTGCACCTTTTTCAAGAAGAGGCAGCAGCATCTACATACCTAAGTCGTCATCCGTGTGACAGGAACAGCAGGCTGCTTCTGGAGAAGATGTATGATTTTCATCCAGAAATAAAACTGCTGCAAGATGCAATCATTCCTTTTGTTGTAAATTATTAATGTGTGTGCATTTTTTATTTATATATTATTAAATATATTGGTTTTCATAAATTAAAATTTGTGTGTTTGCAAGACATTATTTCATTGTCGCGCCATCGTCTCTATAATTAACCATGCGAAAATATTTCGACCAACATATTTTTCATAATTGTATGGCTCATGATCGTAAATACTTATTTGTTCCATATTCATATTTGTATTTATATTTGCTTAATTCTTACCAAGTAGGCACATGAAAATAAATATCTATAATATTTAAATTTGACAAATGGTTTGTGTTATCTCGGAATTTTTTCCTACACTTTTAATTAGTACCACACAAATTATTTGATGCCAATAAACATAACCTATAATAAACATAACCCTAAACCTAAAACAAATCTTATGTGTTACAGAAGATACAAAGTTACTGAAATAAAATAAATCACTATCATCTGCATCATAATATAATAAGAATATGAAAATTTTTACTGTGATGTCAGAATTCATCTCGTCGAGATCTGTCCACCTCGCTGATCCAAGACTCATAATACTTGTAATAAAATCATAGTAAATAGAAATATTTCCGAATTGTGATGGAAGGGGTGTGTTGCAATGTGTGCGCCACATTTAAAACCCTAATCTCCTACTTGTGTAAGTAGCCAACGCGGTCTACAGCATCCGCATGCCGACCCAAAATCCGTCATTTCGGTCCCACACTCCTCCAGAACATTTTTTTTTTAGCTCCGAAGATTAAATGGAAATAGCAACGCTCTTGGTGTGTCAATCAACGACTTAGACTCCAGAATCAAAGATGGATGGGTTGAACGAAGATGAGTAATCAAGCGCTCCTAGCAGGCGGTGCAGGAACTACGACATTTGAGACAAGAGGGCAGTCAAAGGTGAGTAATCAGCGAGTGAGAGAGGAACGAAGGTTGGTAATCAGCAGGCGACAGATGTGCACTCTAGCTGCGAAGTTCAGAATTAAATATGGCAGCCTACAGCAGACGAAACAAAGTGGCTAAATGTGACGACATAAGGATGATGACGACACAGGGGTTGGTGACATCATAGAGGCGACGTCATCCAAAATTGCAGACAAAGGTCGAGGTCGTGTGACATCATCCAAGATGGCAGCTGTGACACAATTCAAGATGGTGGGTGGCTCCACGGCTCCCCACCCTCAACACACTGTATTAGTAGAACCTTTTTCCTAACACTATTATAATTTTTATAATATGAACTTCATTAATGTGTCCTCATATGCATAGTGTCTTCAAATTATCCACCCGCCTTTGTCTGAAATGTGCGTTCTTATAGTACAAAGGTAGTACACTGCATTTAATAGTTTCGTTAAAAAAAATGTATATGAAGCACAGTGCAACACAATTCAAGCGCAGTGTAGGTGTGCCCCTTAATTGACGTGAAACAAAAAATAACAATACCAGACAATTTAAGCTGCATTGTGTATTTAATGCTCATGTGATTTAAAGTCTCTGTTCTTCTTTCTGTTCCTGTTTTTCTGATGATTAATGTATTGCTCAGTAGCAAAACAATAACTTCGGTGTTCTGGGAGGAAAGGGGTCATGCCCTTGGCACCCTTAAAATTGTCATAAAATATCGAATTTGTCAGCAAATTTATTATACATTTAGGGTGTCATAGGGTAATAATGCATAGTTGTAAGCAGTTTAGTCTGAGTAACACTTTAATTTATGTACAAAATATTTTAACAATTTTATGTACACAGCATAAACCGAATTTTAAGCTGTAGGTACATACATTGAAAATGTTAGTATTTAAGTTAGAGAGCATACTCCGACTCGAAAAAAAAAACCAACAATGCGTCAGGCTCATAATCTCTTTGCCAAATTTTAATTTCCCTCTTGTTACTACCCCTCTGGCACTGATCAGAAAAACAGCGAAACCAAAGTTTCGATACCGTAATTTATCTAAGAATGTTGTGATTTTACCATAATGGCTATGCTAGCAAAAATATTATGTGAGATCTCTTGAATCCTAGGTTAGGATGGGTAAGTCATGTCAGTTTAGTATTGTGTTGATGAGTAACGAATTTTTAAAAGGGGATATTTGCTTCTACAAAAAAAATTCTACTCACACATGCTATAATGACAGAGTTGGCTGTTATATGTATAGCAGTGCCAAAAAAAGCGAGTGTGTGCGTCTTGCTCGGACATGTAGCCTAGCAAATGGCAGTGAGAGAGTGAAGGGATTTGGGCGGCTCGTAACAGCGAGACTCGTAAGAGCGAGGTCTTGAGAGAGCAAATGGCAATCAGACGGAGTACTGTAATTGAAAAGATCACCATACCAATTTTTTTTTTTAACTTATATGATTCTGTTGCCTAATGAGAGAGTATCACATCATGTCGTCATCCTTTACTTAAACTCCCGTCGATCTGAACTGGCGGACAATCTCATCAAATTCCAGAAGAAATCCACCGGGATTTTCACGTTCCTACAATCTCATCGAGTGTACTCTTTCTTCTTCAAGGACATCTGGCGCGGCAACGGCTTTTTGTCGCAAAATTGTCCAAACGTGTCCACATTTTGTATGCAGTTTTCTTTGTCCCTAACATTTTCAAGTTGGGAATCAGTAATACACAGGAAAAAGTCTAATGTTGCTGCAACAAAAAAAATACTATTGAGGCATTTCTTTAATCATTTATGTTGTAGAAACATTAATAATGTTGTGACAAAGTTACTTAATGTTAACCACTTACAAAGTCTTAGATTACAGTAATGTTAACATACTATTGAACTATTAATGTTAACAAAGCCTCTAGGTTATGTTGCCGCAACCAAAAGGTGTATTACGCTAAAATTAACAGGAAGAACAAAATATTCGTGTTACTGCGACATTAAAGAAATGCCCAACCAACACAATGTTACACTGATTCGGCGTAGTAAGAATGGCGGATAGTAGTGAACAGTGATAGCCTCGTAGAATGAAACCACTGTATTTAAATTTTAAAGCAGAGTATGAGAACTAAATGAAGATTATATCAGCTCTCAAGCCTTGCAAAGCAGTTTACATGTACCAAGTATGCATATATTTCTAGAGCATAAAGTATTTCCACCTAACGAAAGAGAACTGCAGTTTATCGTTATACTGTAAGCATTCAATACTTACAATACGAGACTTGACAAGACATGTCGTGATAGCTTAGTTGGTAGGACGTTGTGTTATGCGACGTAGGAAATGGTAATCACTCACGGCGTGGGTTCGGTCGCCCTCCCTCCCGTCTGAATTTTTTTTTCGTTGGTAATATTTATTTTTGTGACAAAATTATAGTACTTAATATATTTTACATCGAAATGTTTTTTAAAGCAAAAAATGCAAGAACATTTTCAACACAAATGTTAACACCAGCTCAACACAAAATTTGTGTTGCCGCAACATAAACACCGCCTTAAAGTTGACAGTACAGAAATTATATAATGTTATGTCATTATTTTGATGTTACATTAACATAATAACTTAACAGTATATTACAGCAACATTAGTTACTGACGGATCACAGGTAACAAACAATTACTGTCGTAGTAGCATTAATACTGATAGCACGACATTATACCTTCTTCTGTGTACACTGGGCGAGCAGAGATATTGCGCGATTTCCTTTCTTCCGGCGTGCTTCTCGCTCCTTTCAATTTTTTATTTCACCTTCAGTTTGCTTGTTTTGAACAAATTCTCCCACGTCATATCCTGTTTACAAAATGTTCGTTCTGCACTTACCACTAAAGTAATCCGTCATGATCAAAGGCTCGACATTATAACCACTTTTATTCTTGGAAGCCATATTCCCTCTCGTATCTGTGCAGGCGTTTGTAATTTGTCTCGGAAATCCTTCAATGTTTTCGTTTGAGCCAACCTTAGTCCACAGCCTGTTATAAAAATATGCCCAAATAACTTATTTCCGCTTTATTTCGCGTGTTTCTCACTCACTTTTCCACATACGATACATTTTTTTACACAATTTACAACCATTACACATCTCCTCTTCATATCCGCTAGACGTCACTCAGAAAGAAAAAAACAAAGTCTTTCCTTTTCCTGTGCCAACCTCTCAGTAACAAACTTCCCTGCACTCTACAGACACGCGCCTTTCGTTGGAAACAGGCAACAGCAGGATATGCACTGTGGAATCTTATGCATGTGTGTCGCCGGACAATTTTTTTTTTTTCTGGTTACTCGCGATCGCAGAATCCGCCCATGCCCGACATGTTGAACCGCAGCGCGGTATGGCTCGGTTAAAACTCCCACAAAGCGTTCCACGCAATTATTTCGGCATCTGAAAATACCCACAATGCATTGCGGCAACTTCCCTTTCCTCCGTAGCCGAAAGCATGTTACTTTGTCGCCACTGCAAGTTGCCCACAACGTGTTGCGAGTATTCCAGTTTTACCCACAACGCGCTATTCTGGTTGTAGTTCTGTTCTGAACGTGAGTAACAATGATACTCAGAGTTAAAGGAAAGTGAATTTGAAATTATTGTAACTGTCATAGACTGCTCAATTCTCTAGGAAGAGACAATCTCGTCTTATGTTTCTGTTCTGCTGTTTCTCTTTACTGTATTAATTTCAATTCAAACCTTTATTAAGGTAATTACATCATCAGTAATGTAACTCAACCTAATGTAACATAAGCGGTGCCCTTGTTCACTTGTCGTCAACCACTTCGCAGTAACGAGACTTCGTTCCATTCATGAAGAAGTGTACTTGTGTTGGATTTGACAACACTCGTTCATTCGTATCGCGATGTTACTTCGACCTGTGAGTTTCATTTGTATTTACAATTGAAGTTAGTAGTTATTCAGCGCTCGCACGAAGTTCCACCGAGGCATTTGTTCCTAGCAGTAAAAATGTCGTCATGATTCTTCCTTGCGTTTATAAATGATACGTTATCGTGTGTTGACCCTAAAAAATCGTGAGATATGCGATAGAAATAATTAAAATGTAAAAAGTAGGCGGTTTTAGAAGCAATAGCACACACATACAAACCGGTTTTAACTAGCTTCTTTACTCGTTGTTCAGCCATAGGTGTGTAGCATCCACGTACGTCAAAATGAGATGAGTTGGAAAAACGATGAAGGGTGCGAGAAGGGTAGGTACAGGCGCGTGCACTTAGCTGAAGGGACACTCTAGAGCAGGGATCGGCAACGTGAGGCCCGCGGGCCGCATGCGGCCCGCCGGCCGGTTTTATGCGGCCCGCGACAAAAAGGTTTGATTTAATTAAAGAATTATTATTACAAATACTAATAAGTTGTAAAAAATTTGAGTTGAGTTGTGAACTATTAATTGATAACACAAAAAGGTTTCTGGTGTATGCGAATACTACGTCAGTGTCTGTCGAGTGCATTCGGACTGTCTCGGTCATTGTCGGAGTGCGTCGCCTCCCCGAGTGATCGAGAGTGAAGGCGTTCGTTCTGACGAAAGTTTGAATTTCCCTCTCAACGGTTCGCGAGGGTAGTTCACATGTTGCCGCGCCGTGGCGTGGCAGGTCAATTTTTTACAACACTGTGGAAGGGTTCGTGTTCGTTGTGTCAGTAGTCACCATTACAAGCTGTTGTTTGTTGCAACTATGGCTAGTTCTAGTAAAAAGCGTAAAGTAGGTGACGAGTGTCGCGTTTTCCAAGAACGTTGGACGGATGCTTATTTGTTCGTTGAAGTTCGGCAGAAACCGGTGTGTTTAGTGTGCGATGAGTCAATCGGTGTAATGAAAGAGTTCAACTTGAAACGACACTATGAAACCAAACATGCTACAAAATTCAACTCTTTTCAAGGACAAGTTCGGAGTGATAAAGTTTCTAATTTAAAGCAAAATCTCAAGAACCAGCAGTTTTCATTCAAAAAGCCTACTGTTGAGACTGAAGCTTGTGTTAAGGTAAGCTTCATAGTAGCTGAAAAGATTGCAAAAAAGTCAAAACCTTTTTCAGACGGAGAATTTGTCAAAGAGTGCCTGGGGTCTGCCGCTGAAATTCTGTGTCCATCACAGAGAAATTTGTTTTCTAAAGTAAGCCTTTCTGCAACAACTATTTTGAGACGTATTGATGATATGGCAGATGATATCAATGATTCTATTAAGGATGAAGCGTCTGCATTTGTATTTTATTCAATTGCTATTGATGAGAGTACTGACATCACCGACACTGCACAACTGGCTGTTTTTGTTCGGGGAATCAATGATAATTTCAATATTACTGAAGAGTTGTTAAGCCTACATCCGATGCAAGGCACCACTAAAGGAACTGATTTGTTTCAAAGTTTAATGAATGTGCTTGATAAGTTTAACCTTAATCTAAAAAATCTGGTAGGAATTGCCACTGATGGTTGTCCATCAATGGTAGGCAAAAACAAAGGAGTAGTTACTTTGGTTCAGGAAAGAAAAGGGGACGATGTTTTGATGAACTATCACTGTATTATACACCAACAAAGCTTGTGTGCCAAGAAGGTAGGCTTCGAAAATGTGATGGACATCGTTGTTAGAACAGTAAATTTCATTAGATCTCACGGGCTCAAACATCGGCAATTTCAATCCTTTCTGGCTGAAATGGATGCAGATTACGGAGACATACCTTACTTTTGTGACGTTCGTTGGCTTTCTCGAGGAGAAATGTTAAAGAGGGTATTTGAACTGAGAGATGCTATAAAGGCCTTTATGCACGACAAAGAAAAGTCAGTCAATGAATTCAACAACCCTTCATGGGTAAGTGATTTGGCATTTTGCGCAGACATCACAATGCATTTGAATATATTAAACAAAAAATTGCAACATCCTGACAACTTCATTCACAACCTCTTTGACTGTATCAAATCATTTGAGTGCAAGCTTGATCTGTGGCAAGATCAACTCATGGACTACAATTTCACTCATTTTGAGAAATTGTCAGAATGTGATGGTTTTGACATGAGCAAGTATGTCACAGCTTTAGTGGAACTAAAAGATGAATTTAACTCCAGGTTCTTGGACTTTAGGAAAAGTGAAAAGTTAATTGACTTGTTTTCCCGGCCTTTTAGTGTAAAGGTCAGTGATGTGCCAGGAAACCTTCAAATGGAACTGACAGACTTACAGTGCAACTCAGACTTAAAGGAAAAGTTCAACTTGGGACTAACTGAATTCTATTCTAAGTATATTGACAAAGACAACTTTCCCAATATCAGGTTAAACGCCCTTAAAATGATGTCTCTCTTTGCCAGCACATATGTTTGCGAACAGTTGTTTTCAAAAATGAATTTTGTCAAGAATAAAACCAGAAGTAGATTGACTAACGTTCATCTGGAAAATTCAATCAAAGTATCAACTTCGAAAATCAGACCAGATATTGACAAGCTTGTGAAGAGGATGCAATACCAAACTTCCCATTAAATTCTCTCGAAAACTATTATTGTATTTTTAATGCAATTTCGAACTTCATTTATACTCAAACTGTATTTCAATTTACAAAAAAACTAAATTTATAATCGTGTACCTTATAAACGAAATGTTTTGTGTGAAATAAACAAATTTAAATTCAATATGTGTTTTTCTGCTTATATCACACCTTGTTCGTATGTTTATGGGTATGATAAACCATGCGGCCCCCAAGACGTAACACAAATCTGATGTGGCCCTTTAAGGTAGAAAGGTTGCTGACCCCTGCTCTAGAGCGTACTTGTGCCTTGATGCGACAGTATGACGTCACAGTCGCTTTGCAAAGTCATGACGTCAGGTAAGAGCCTTGTGTGGTGAGCTCGGACAAGGTCCTAGCCTAATATAACTGAACTTAAACGTGGACAAATGAGAAATACTCGGAACGCATAGTAGGTAAGACCAGAATGCTCGCATTGCGTCATGTGTAGTGGCCAAAAAGTGGAAAGTAATATTGTTTGGGCTAGTTAGTAAAGTGCAATTGTGACGACGCCTAGTGGGGACATGCTCAATGGCCGAAATAATTACGCAGAATACGTTGTAAGAATTGATCTTTGCCCACGTCTCTTTGTGGGTGAAAATTTCGGGTAATAGGCAAATTCGACGATTGCTAATTACGTGATATCATTTTTTGAAGCGCGCTTTCCATATGTTACTTGGTATTTCCGTGGACGTCGTTCTGGCAAGCCTCATGCATACCGACGTCTTGCGAACTAACAAAACAAGCATAGCTGCGTGGTGCTGGGCTTTACAATGTGACGTCACGAGANGCATACCGACGTCTTGCGAACTAACAAAACAAGCATAGCTGCGTGGTGCTGGGCTTTACAATGTGACGTCACGAGATAAACAGGTGAAGCAGCTGCTGGTGTACAGTTCTTGGTGTACAGTACAGACGTCCGTGGCAGAACCCCGCTATATGCTGCCAGCTGGNAGCAGCTGCTGGTGTACAGTTCTTGGTGTACAGTACAGACGTCCGTGGCAGAACCCCGCTATATGCTGCCAGCTGGCGGAGAAAGTGTTCTAGTCCGTATGCCTTCTCCGAGGTCTCCGTGATTTCAAAAATATTGCCTGAGTCATTAAATACTGGATATTGAAATAAAGAAACTTATTTATGCAGCTATTTAAGATTTTTTTTCTCAGTTTAGAGTTAAATATAATAGTAAATTTAAATGTGACATGCAGCTTGCATGTGTAGATATTTTTTTATAGATAACCGAACGTAACGCTTAGAATTAAAATGGCTGCCTGGGTAGGCCACCGAACGGCGTGCAAAGCTCCAGCAGAAACAGTTTTATTAAATAAACCGTCCAACGTGTCTGAGTGAGGTCTGCTTACGAATGGCATTTACAAAATGTTACACGTCTGTATATGTTTTCCAGTTCCTCCATTTCTCTCTAAAGTATGTCTTTGTGTTAGTGAAAATGGCTCAAACGGGTGTTTACAGGGTCATTTTTAGGTATAAACTTTCCGGTACAAAACATTAAAAATGGAATATGGACGTGCATGAAACCTTTATTTTTATTATTACGTCATAAAATGGCAGGGTCTCCGCTGAAAGTCTCACAGAGGCGTGTTATCAACGGCAATACTGCACATCAGTTCAGTGCTGTGCGCGCAGAGGCGATGAGAGAGTTGATGCGCATGTCTCACGCTTTTAGGCCTCAGACGGGAGTATTCCTTCAACCAGGCGGACACCTTAATTAGTTTTACATCTCGACCTTTCTTTTCCTCAGGCGTTAGTGAGAAAGTTGGTCACTTGTGTTGTGAGCAGGCCGCTGCGTTTCAGACCCGCGCCTTACTTTAGCTTCAGCACTGCGTCTTCCACTCGCCCGGATTGGCTGCACGGAGTAGAGCTAGCAAGGACATGGAAAACAAACTAAGAAATAAAAACCATTCATAACATAATACCCTAAACAATTGTAAATAAACTACAATAGGATTGCTTGTTTAAAAAGAAAAGCTGACCTAAATGACAATGAGTCACGGGGGAAAAAAAGAGAATAAATACAAGATAGATAGAGAGAGAGAAGGCTACGCGAAAAGCAGAAAAAACAGCCTTGGGTGACGGTAGATAAAGAAGGGAAGGGAACTATGGTGGAGGGGCCGTGGTATTGGGAGCAGAACACCAACTACACTACAAACTTGCACCACAACATCAAGTAGTGCTAAAACTAATGGCGAGAAATATGAACTTCAAAGAANCCAACTACACTACAAACTTGCACCACAACATCAAGTAGTGCTAAAACTAATGGCGAGAAATATGAACTTCAAAGAATAACTAGTATTCAGCCAGCACATTTAAAATAAACGTGAATGTCGCAAACCAAACAGTACGTTTATAAAGAAAGGCATAAAGATATAATTAAATAAATAAGTAAATAAACAGAGAGTGTGAGTAACGGAAGTCAGTAAGGACTGCNGAAAGGCATAAAGATATAATTAAATAAATAAGTAAATAAACAGAGAGTGTGAGTAACGGAAGTCAGTAAGGACTGCGAAGAAACTGGAATTTGTTCCTTTCCCTGCGTGGTTGTGGTATTGCATTCTGGCTGGACGAGGGAGCGTTGTAATTACTAAGTTTATTTCACGACACGAGAGCTCCTGCCACCACAAATGTCGGAACGCTGGAGTCGAGTGTCCGTTACACCNCACGAGAGCTCCTGCCGCGACAAATGTCGGAACGCTGGAGACGTGTGTCCGTTACACTTACAGCGTGGTTTTCAAGTAGGAAAAACAACGGCTACATATTTATTTAAATTTACTAATGGTTTGTATGGATATGTAACATCAAGAAATCAGATTTGTGCTATTTATTTTGTACGAAGAGCATTTGACACTTGTCAACACTTATAAAAATTACAAGCTATAGGTTTAGATGTGAATTATGCTGACTGGTTTTCCAGTTATTTTTCTGATAGAAAATTTGCAGTGAGAGTAGAAACGTCACTATCGCCATATTGTAATGTATCCTCCAGTGGCTACAGGGTGGTGCATTATCATCACTTATGTTTAATATACATCATAAATAATTCTCGATCAATTATTTACAGTAATTTATATTTCTGTATATAAATATGTATGCCTGTGAATTACCTTCTCAAAAACCTTTGAAAAATTACATAGTAACGACATTTGTCTATAATTGTTAACATCATATCTATAACTTTTTTTTTACATGAACAACAATTGGTTTTTTCTACAAGCCTAGCTAAATACCACAAGATATAAACTAATCTACAAATATGAGTTAATAATGCAGTGAAGATATTAGCACACGCTTTGATTATAAAGTTAGGAATTCCATCAATCCATGAAGCTTTGCTGTTTTAAAATCTTTAAATAGCTCACCATACCAGTCCTTGTGTAATTACTGAAGTCGGTAAGTGCAAATTGTCGCACTTACTGCTACATTGAGAATCCAAGCTGCCAGTTGACTGAACACACATCTCAGCGGAATGATAAGCTGAAATATTGGCAAGAGATTCTGGATCTTGAACCATAGTCCTGTCTGATAGCCAAGTTATTTTCTCTCTGTGGCCATTTTTCGTGATTTTTTAATATTTCCAAAAAATATATGAATTGCTTTTCAACTTATCATTAATATTGGATTGCCAATTTTTTCTTTTACAACATTTATGTAAGTTGAAAAACGAGAGTAATTATAATCAGTTTTATTTCTTTTGTATCACTTAAAGAGATGTTCTTTAATTTTTTAAAGCCGAATAAGATCTTTTAAAAACCACAATAGATAGTTACTTTTGGAAGTTTTTACCATAGGGATAAATTGGTTCATTAATATTTGAGAATTGATAGAAAGGTAATGTACAATTTTGTTTACATCTTGCATATTATATAAAGGACTCCAACCAAAGGCATTAAATGCTAAAAAGAATGGTAAATAATCAACTTTTTGATAATTCTGGTTATAGTAAGAGATTACTTTCCTTACAATTAGCAGATTCAATTTTTGCAAGAACAGACTAAATCAGGACGATACTCATCTTCATCAACGATAGGATCTACAGACCCAACAACCTTATCTAGACAGTAATTATAACACACTAAATCCAGTCTGGATATTGCTTTGTGAGATTAAACTGCTCCAAATTGAGAAAACCTGTTTTTTTTTCTAAGAATAAGCTAATTTTGTTTATTGTAAAAATGAACCATGTTTCGTGTGTAATAATTACTGTAATCAATACCAGGAACATTAAAATCACCAACTAAGATTATTTGTTGAGTATAACTTGACAATTTTGAATCTAAGAAATTGAAGTAAACATTCAAATCAATGACAGATAATTGAAGTGTAAGGTATATATTTCCGATCAAAATTCTTTTTGTTTTATTACTAATAATTTCAAGCCAAACCGTCTCGCTATTATCTTCAAAAAATCACATTTCTGTACCGTGTGAGGGTGTGTAAATGAATCAACTACTATAAGAACACCGCCTCCTCCTGAGAGGTTAGTAACAGTAGAATCACAATATTTACAAAATCCGTAGTAATTTTCCAGGTAGAAGAGAGATTCAATACAGTTACTATTAAACCAGGTTTCAGTTAAACAAATGACTGAATAATCAACACAGTTAATGTTGTCAAATAAACAAGACAGATTTGGTTCGTAAACCCCTTACATTTTGATAATAAAGATAAAAATCATTCTTCCCTAGTGACATATAAAATACATTTTAATTAATGGCACCTCTGGTTGCCTTAATAGACAAGCCAGGTTCTACTTACGCCCAGGGTTATCTGAGTATAATTATTAAACGACTTCTTCCAGCCGGCCCCCTTACTCTACAANTGCCTTAATAGACAAGCCAGGTTCTACTTACGCCCAGGGTTATCTGAGTATAATTATTAAACGACTTCTTCCAGCCGTCTCACTATTCTGCACATATTTTGATGTGCTTATGACAATTTGCTGATTCTCACTTGGTGTCGCTTTGTTTGGGGACTTTGTTGCACTTGTTGAGTCAAACAGTTAGTTATTTTGAAACCTGCCGCGGAAAAGACTAATCACTCAGCCAGACGGCCGAAACACCGTACTGAAAATGGGATCACAATCAGCTTACGCTATGGACAATAAACCAGAAATAGGTATCATGCCTAGTTTACAATTTTACAATTGTCAGAATAGTGGCTTTAAGATAGCAGTTCAGCCAGTCACACCTACCATGACGTCCATTGTTGTATCCTGTACACTCACAGCGAGAGGCTTTGTTGCACGTCAACAAATGCAACCGCATCAGCTGCTGGCTGTGTTGGGATGTCTTGCCGGTCTGCTGCTTTGTTTGCCGCNTTTGTTGCACTTGTTGAGTCAAACAGTTAGTTATTTTGAAACCTGCCGCGGAAAAGACTAATCACTCAGCCAGACGGCCGAAACACCGTACTGAAAATGGGATCACAATCAGCTTACGCTATGGACAAAAAACAATAAATAGGTATCATGCCTAGTTTACAATTTTACAATTGTCATAATAGTGGCTTTAAGTTATTAATACATGACACAATGTCACTTTCCTGTACGTCTGGAGCAGAACAGGATACAAAAATGGACTTCATAGTAGGTGTGACTGGCTGAACTGCTATCTTAATGTTTGCATTATTCCTGAGGCCAAGTTGCAAGTTGAACTTGCTTCTGCACCACGGCTGGTTTGGGACCAGGTGACACTCACAGCGAGAGGCTTTGTTGCACGTCAACAAATGCAACCGCATCAGCTGCTGGCTGTGTTGGGATGTCTTGCCGGTCTGCTGCTTTGTTTGCCGTCGAGCCTTCCCCGCGGTCTTACCACATGCCACATTATTCCCAACAAACAGACTCTAATGATCCCTAGACAAAGCAAGGTTCGTGTTACAAGCAGATGCCTGCCTAACAGTTTACTTACTTGACTATACATTTTTTTTTGGACCGAGGGTTGTGTAACCCCAGCATGCGAACAAGAAGTACACAATTGTTTACCTTTATTAGCTTGCACACTCTCGAACATAGCCTGAAGGAATGCATTCTCTTCTTTCACTTCTCTTACCTGGTTAGATAAATCGTCAATTTCTTGACACATTGACTTAACACTGTTGTCTATATTTCCCGTTGGCTTCTCTGTAAAAATCAAATGTTCTAAATCGCAGTCTTCACAATTACAGTCACGTGTATTTCCACCATCGTGCTTTTTTGAAAAATAATTTATGTCATCAACTTTTTGGCTTTTTCCACCGCTCTCTATCTTTGTTGCTCCTAGTTCATCATGGTATTTCCTTTTAGATATTNACACTGTTGTCTATATTTCCCGTTGGCTTCTCTGTAAAAATCAAATGTTCTAAATCGCAGTCTTCACAATTACAGTGACGTGTATTTCCAGCATCGTGCTTTTTTGAAAAATAATTTATGTCTTCAACTTTTTGGCTTTTTCCACCGCTCTCTATCTTTGTTGCTCCTAGTTCATCATGGTATTTCCTTTTAGATATTTTGAAAGCGATGTTTTCGAAAGTTTCTTTCCACAACTACATAAAACATTTTAAAATTTTTCCTCGCACATAGGTTTTTCATTAACTTGATTCTCCATATTGTGTCATTATTTAATAAGTTTTTTCAAGTAGAACATGAAAAATGGGATAATCATGCATGATACCGAATTTCCGTAAAAACTGAGTGAAAATTCTTGTGTCACGAAGGCAATGACATGACGTCATGGCTTCGGGTGATGGTGGAGAGGTTTGTGGTAGTTGCAAAGAGAAGGTTATAGCAGCGACAAAGGATTGTGTTCTGGCGCGAAATATTGCAAATGTTATCACACATCTTGCGTAAATATTTTGGTGAAAGAATAAGATATTATAAGTAACTATGGACTAAAAATCAAATGGTTTTGCGGCAACTGTGTTACTAAACTGCAAATATTTTTGAAAGCCAAACAAGTTTGCGAGAAAGTGTATAAATGACATGGTGTGATTGACAATTTAATTTAAATCTTTAAAGAATCAAGTGTTGATAATACAAATATCAAAAATAAATAAGATTTTGTTGTTGAAGATATCAATAGGTTGAAGAGTCAGTAATGAGCAGGAACGAGGTTAAAACCAATTTCTGCTAGCAGGGTGGAGAACGTCGAGTTAACCTCTGCTATTGAATGTTACGCAGAAGACGGATGAACCGTTATCAACAAACTGCATTTCAAGTGAGTTTCGACAAAATGCAAGTGACAAAACAATAATTGTGTCTACTGCTTAGCAGGAGCACGAAGATAATGCCAGTTTGACAAAGGCTAGTCATGGAAGGATGGAAACTTATGCCAATACGCTAAGTAAATTTGCGGTAGTTTTGTCGACGCAAGTAACAATACGAACACAAATATTACAATCAGTAGTGCAATTAATTGAAGAAGAATTAAGTAGAGGGTGCTAGGTACGGTGAGAACTGGCTTGAAATCCAACCTAACCGCAGTAGAGAGAATGGATTGGATTTTTGTATCGCTGTTAGCTGAGTCAGTGAAGAGCGGTGATGTTGTTGACCATCTTAAGGTCCAAGTTAGTGTGATGTGAGAAGCTACGCGCCAAGTATCTAGGATACAAATCTTATAAAGTTGGAATACCAGACAGTAAGAATTGTAATGTATTCGACCTGGAGGTATGGCCTGGTGGTGTTCTTCGAACAAAATTATTTTTCCCTAGAAATCAGTGTAGTAATAATACATAAAAGAAACTGGTCAGTCGGGCAGGCTCAGTGGGAATACAGCCTCTTGTTTAAAGAAAAATATTGGCAGTCAAGTTAATCAAACAGTTTCAATGAATCAGTGGATTTTACAAATAATGTATTTAAACAGTGTGTTAATAATATTTGTACTGATACTTTTAAAAATTCCGCTGATGTAACGGACAATGAATGCTGTATTATATTCGAATGCTCAATCTCTTAATGATAATTGTGAAATGCTTGAGGTTATTCTCTACAAATCTGACTATACTGCAGAGTGAGAGAGAGTGTGTGTTTGTGTGTGTGTGAGTGTGTGTGTGTGTGTGTGTCAACACTGGTGTTGTGAAAAATCATGTGACATAATGTAAAAAAATCATGATTTTACCGAAGCTAGTATGTACTGTCGTAAAATCACAAAAGAGGTGGAACTGATATTTATGTAAAAAAAAAATTGGTTGAAATTTAATGTAATAGTTATTATCAAATTTTGTAGTGAGATGAACATAGAAACTACTACTGTTATACTATCTGAGTTAAAACTAATTCTAGTGGCTTTGTACCGCCCTCCAACTTATAATTTAACTAATTCCAGTGGCTTTGTACCGCTCTCCAACTTGTAATTTAACTAATTCTAGTGGCTTTGTACCGCCCTCCAATTTGTAATTTAACTAATTTTATAGAAAATCTTGAGGGTTTACTTATTTTTTTTTATTATGTAGTGGTTGGAAATTAGAGTAGGTAATTGTGTTGTTAACACTCTTAGAGATATTCTGCGGCCCGTTGACTGTAGATGGGTGAAAAATACACCCACTATAGGCAAGGCATATTTGGACAATATCGTTACAAATATTAGTTATGTTATATTTAATGCTATGGTTCTTGACGAGTGCTTGTCTGATCACAATATGGTTCAGGTCTCTTTTTAAGGCAAACTTTAATTTTGATAATGTACAATTGAAAATGTAAATTATAACTAGATTTTTTACTCGCAAGAATGTAAATAGACTGATACGGTCCTTATTTTTTTGTGGACTGGGTTAACATTTTAAATTCTGTAGATTCTGATTCTAATTTAACTATGTTAGATTTTTTTTTAGAAATATTTTTAGAAATTTTATATTTGCGCTGTTCAGCTAAAATTATAACTGGAACCTCTAGAAGTACTCAAAACAATATACGTAACTGTTAAACTAGTCACATGAGGGCATCAAGGGTGCCTATAATCGTGCAATGACTGCTTATACGGTTTTTAATCATCTTAAGTCTGATCAGGCTAAAAATACTTATTCTTCTTCGCGTAACATATAAGAAAGAGTTAAAGCAGGCTAAGCTTAAAGCTAATAAGTTTTCATAAATTCCTCTGTTAGTAAGTTAAAGCTGCATGGTATATTATATCATCTGAAAGAGTACGATCTTCTGTTAGTGGTGATATAAAAATACCTCCTAAGGATTTCTTAGTTTATTTTACAAATGCTGTTACTGATCTACGTCGAGGAATGAAACAGCTGTAAAGTTCTTGAAGAAAACCTTTAATGTATATACTCTTTTTCAATGAAACAGCTGTAAGGTTCCTGAAGAAAGCCTTTAATGTATCTACTCTTTTTCAATGGAACTTAGTGTCCTGTGTCAATGTTTTGCTTATTGTGCAGATAAAAGATTCCAAAAATAAAGATATATATGGTGTATCCAGTGACCTTTAAAAAAAAAAAATTTACTAAATAACAGAACCGCTTACATGGTTAATAAACCACTGTTTAATTACTGGTGTATATCCTAGTTCAATGAAAATGGCTTAAGTAGTACCTACATATATATGAAAGGAACTAGAGATAGACCTTGTTCTTACAGACTGATATCTATTGTACCAATTTTGTTTTTTCAAAATTTGTGGAATCTGTGATGAATAACCAGTTACGTAATTATTTTGAGTCTTTTAATTATATTTCGGACACTCAATATCGCTTTCGTAAAAGGAGATCTACAGTGGATGCAGTTGACGGATTGGTTAAGTTTATTATTAATAATTTTCAATTGAAGACTTTTACTAACGCAACACTTTTCGATCTCACTGAAGCGTTTGGTTGTGTACCTAGGGATATTTTACTCGATAAATTGTGTTATTATGGTATACCTGGATGGGAATTGAATCTTTTAAAGCCTATCTCTCCAATCGGGAACAGAGTGTATCTTAGTGGCCGTTATTCAACGGTATGTTCAGTTGAGTGTAGGGTGCCTCAGGGACCTATTTGGGGTCTCTACCGTTTCTAATACTAATGATTGTTCTTCCTTTTAACTTTAAAGCAAATGTAGTTATGTTTGCCGATGACACTACTACTTTTAGCGCTAATTTAGTTTTTATTAGATTTAGTGAGTTTATGAATGCTGCCTCCAATGATTCTAAATGACTTGCCTTAAATGAGAAATCTCAAAAATTAATTTAATTTTATGTAAAATTGAGGAATATGTTACCAGGGAATGTTAATCTAGTGTTAAACTGTTAGGTTTGATTTTGTACAAATCAGTTACGTGTGCAGAATTGTCAAGGGTTGTTTTTCTACTGTCGCGATTGAAGAAAAGGGTATCCAAACTGTATCTTAAAAATGCATATATTTTTTTAACAGAAAATTATTACATGGCTTATGTTTGTGTGGGTAATGGGATTGGTACAAATATAGTGTTACTAATTCAGAAAAAAGTTGGAATATTACTTGCAAATTCAGATGTGAAGGCTAGTTGCAGACCATTGTTTGTACAAGAATCCATTTTCACTGTTATTAATCTGTATACATATACATGTTTAATTAATGTTAAAGCCAACTTAAATAAATTAACGCAAGGTAATGATATCCATCGTTATGATACACGTAATGGTCATAAGTTGAGGAGACATCATGTGCGGTCATCCAAAACAAAAAACAATTTTGAGAATATGTCTGTTGTTCTGTTCAATAAGTTAAGTCGTGGAGCTCATACTGCTACTTTGCATAAATTGAAAAGTGTTATCTTTAAATGTTTGGTCAATACTCCATTTAATAATGTAGATGAATACCTGCCCAGATCCATTGTTTTACATTTTGACGTAACTTGTTATTGTCATTTGTTTTTGTTGAGCATATTTACACTAGTTATTTTATGTAATTTTATTTTAATTTTATTATGAACATGTACATTTTTGACGAGGTTGATTGCTCTCTGGGCTTAAAGACTGCAATAAATCACTTTTATTATTCGTGTGAGAAAGTTCAGAAATTCACAATTCCCGAACTTTCTAGAAAACTCCGTTTATCTGTTATGGTTTTTATCTTTAGAAAAATTCTGCCTCACAAAAATGCTGGGTTTTACCCAGCTCACAATTGTTCAGATTTTTGATAAACTCGATTTTTCTATGGCTTTTTGGATGAAATCGATTGCGAAATGCTCATGTCACAAAAATGTAGGATATTGCCCAGTTCATAATTACCGAGATTCGTAATAAACGCAATATTTATAGAGGTTTTAAACCAGAACTGGCCTTTTAAAATTAATTTTAAGAATATCTCAATTTATGCACCCAATCGTGCAGAGCTGATTTTATTAATGAAATTCCATAATATCTATAAAAAGTGGAATCTAACGAAATTTCTATGCAGTGGTACCAGAATTGTTGCGCGATTTCGTAAAATAAAAAGGAAAACGACCTATCTGAAAACTGAGCTGAAATTGTGCTAGAATAGGCTTTTTATATCTACTTGTATAAATTAAAGTATAATTTTGTACTTTTACAGTTAGATTTTTATACAAATCCTTCTACGGAATTGTATGAAAGCGGGAACTACGAACATTATGCTTTCGTTTATCTTTACTATGCAGAAAGGCCCATCTATCGTAGACACTCCCAAAATTTCCGCGACGGTTGCAGATCACGAAATGCTGTTTTCAATAAATGGCAGTATGTACGGGGGGGGGAGTAATTTGCAGCATAGTGACTGTTCGTAACATGTGTATGGACAGAGAAATTGAACCACATATGATTCATTAACTGGAAACATACATTTATTTCAACGCCATCTGAAAGAATGTGTAAAGAGGAATTCAGTGATACAGCATTTGCAATGGAAAGTATCGCAGAAACGCCAAGAAATAATGTGCAAATATTATTAAATTAGGTGGGTCTGTAGCATTGGACAGTGGACCTGTTCTCACAGCTGCACGTAAACAACGCGCACCGTGACTCATCCTGGCGAGACCGCTTCCTATTAGCAGCGCAGCACCGGTCCCGGTAACCTGGCGTGGTGTGTCAGTGTGTGTCCTTTGCATACACTCTGAAGTTCACGAATGAGGAAAAACTGCCACGAGCGAGACGCGGCGTCACGATGTGTTGGCTCGTGTCGATGCAACCCCCACGTGGGTACGCGGGGGCTTTCCAGGAATAAGCAAAACCAGTGTGTTATGGATACTGCACCAAAGGAAATGCCACCCATATCACCTGGCTCCTCGTCAGGTATTACATGAAGGTAATTTCCAGCAGTGTTTACTCTTTTGTAGGTTTACTCTGATGTCTGTAAGAGATAACAGCAATTTTCTGAAGAATATACTATTTACCGATGAAGCTACCTTCACAAACCACGGGAGCTTCAATTTACAAAATATGCACTACTGGGCGATGGAGAATCCGCGTTTGGTCCGGCGCGTGGAGTATGAACATGTTGTGTGGAATCGTTGGAGATACGCCATGCTTCATTGAAGGAACACTGGCCGGCTGTACTTACGCCCATTTCCTCAGAGAGACCTTACGAGCACTTCTGGAAGACATGCTGCTGACATACGTCATGATATGTGGTTTCAGCATGAAGGTTGTCCCGCACATTTCACTTTGGTGGCGAGGCAAGTGCTTAATGCAACGTTTTTAAACAGGTGGTAAGGATGTGGTCGTGGTGATGTAAGATGGCCTGCTCGCTCCCCCGACCTCACACCTCTAGATTTATTCCTGTGGGGAACACTGAAAGATGGGTGTACAACACGGTTCCTACGACGCCAGANGGGGAACACTGAAAGATGGGTGCACAACACGGTTCCTACGACGCCAGATGACACGCAGGAACGCACTGTGGCAGCTTGTGGCGGCATTGCGCCAGAAACACTTCAGGCCGCTCATCGCTCGCTACATGTGCACTTACAGATGTGTATTGCTGTCGATGGTAAACACATCAAGCACATGCTGTGAAAAGACCTAATGTGAAGTGTTTCAACAATACAAGTTCTCTTTTGTACTGTATTGCGGATGCAATTGCATTTCTTCTTAGGATGTGTTGTTCTTCGTGTTTTGCGCATCTGTACGCACTGGTTAGTCAGTACAATTAATGACTGGGGAACAAATCTTCTGAACTACATTGGCATTTGAATAAAACGTACTTATTGATATCAGACTTGCACTCACATTACCCGTCTTCCCTCCGCTGCGGTGCTAGCAGTGGTCCAATATCGTATCCCGTGCCCCTCGCTCCATTCAGGTAAGCTGCTATAGGAAGCGGTCCCGCTACGATGAGTCACGGTGCATGTTATTTATGTACATCTGTGAGTACAGGTCCACTGGCCCATGTCACCGACCCACCTAATTTAATAATATTTGCACATTATTTATTGACGTTTCTGAGATACTTTCCTTTCTTGAACCCAAAATGTTAATCTCGGATCTCAGCTTTTCTGACAATATTAATGTAAGTAATCTCGTCATTATGGAGTTCTGTACCGACAGTTATAGTTGTAACAAAATAGAAACACATATTTTTAACAAGAAAATGTACAATATTATGAAGAAAATTTGTTGTGGTTTAACCAATTATTTCCGTGCCGAGCATGAGTCGCAGTTACTTCTAAAAATTTACTTTTGATATTTGTTAAATTTGTTTGATTAAAAAGTTTGTGATACATTTTTATTTGGAGATTACAAATCTTATTGAATGCAATCCATTGAAAGTTAAATGGAATGATTATTTAGTTTAATAAATATTTGGTCGTGTGAAATGGCCTCCCGTGTAGGAGAGTGGTTTGGGTTTCCCGCCTCGCTGCGGAACGTTCCACTGTAGAGAGCGGTGACAAGGCAGCGGACGTGACGTCACGAGTCACTTCCCGTGCTCCAGGTAGCAGCAAACAGCACACATCACAACACCGGACACTCAGCCCGTGTTACACGGCAAAACTTGGCAACCACCGTCACTAGCGCTATCTCGCGTGCCAAGTGTGCGAAATGATCGAGAATTCAAATTTCCTACACTTTCTTATGGCACGCTCGGGATATTTCTCACAAGTTTCTGAGTTATCAGTGATGTTTGTAAAATGAAATTGACGATCTGTGCCGGTCAAGTAACATGTATGCTTCCGTGTTATATGAAAATTTCCTCTTTTTGCATAATTGTGTTAAATAAACGAGCCTATTTCTAATTCTGAATTTAGAAGAGTAACGGCGATGTACGGTGTTCTGTGACTGCTCACTAACATCTGCACGGCTTTTTAATCATTTAGATGTACAGTAAATGCATAACGAAGGTATCCAGAATTCATTTTACTACCCTTTATTTGCCAAACTGTGAGTATTTAAGCTATGTTTAAACTTACAGTTGTGAAATAAACCGGCTAAAAAATACATAATAACCTAAGTTTTTGGAAGGATCCTTGAAGTAACTTGGTAGCTATAAAATTATGAAAGTGTGTGCAATGGTTGATCAATCTCATCCCATTAGTGATATTTTAAAAATTACTGAGTATGTTTTGATGTAGAGTAAGTACATTTGAGGTTAAGTCATGTCAATGTTGTTTATAATGAGATCGTGGAACCGCTGTGATGTTCCGCAGTTGCTTTAGGCTTGTGTGTCATTATTATATTTACAGAAATAATTAAATTATTGCTTTACAGCATTTTTTTTATTGGCAAAATCCCTTTTCGTGTATATGATAATAACAGGTAATAACGAAATTTTGTTTCGGTACTGTATAAAATAATTGATGATGTAAATGTATTAAAAACATTTTTTCATTACAATTTAATACTATGCCGTGATTGCACTATTAACACATGCATAATTTCATAGTCGCATTATTGTATTTTCATTACAAGGTAAGATTTACGACAGAGGGGAAGGCTAAGAAGACCAGAAAATAATGTTCGGGTAGAAAATTAAAAATCATATTAAACAATTAAAAATAAAAGTTGTTGCGCTGAAATCAATTATTTTATTCAATTAAATAAGATAGAAAACTGATATTTCACGCAATAACTGCACTAGACTGCTTCATAGAGCTCAAGACAAGCTTCGCAGTTTATCCCCAAGTTATTTACGTTGCTATTTGGGGCAAAATAACCGAAGCAGATGAGTCGGTGCGGCTCCTTCGTGCTCGCTTCGTCCCCGCTTGGCGACGCAGGACGGCACCGTTTTTGCGTGAAATATCAGTTCTGTGGTCATATTTCGGTATGATAGTAGGGCAGGCAAATGTTTGCAAATGCCAAAATGTAGTCTCTAAAGCCCGATACACCCACGTGTTCAATAACAATTGGCAAATATAATTTATTCGCACTGTACTAACAGAAAAATAGCGACGACGAATGCCAGCAAAATATTTCTTACTGCGTAGAACAAATGCACTACCTTCGATACACTCACTACGTGAGCTGATATTTCTCACAATAACGTTGAATGGCAATGCGACATACTTTTTTTCACACTTTTCACAGCACCGTTGTAACATTGTAAACAACTTTCAGGTGCGGAGTAGTATTTACTCTGCCTGTGTCATTGTCAAAATTCATGAGCTAGATCTCGGTTAGGTATATGTATATTTACAGTGTCTGATATCAAGGTAAGTACATTTTTGGCACTAAGATTATACACATAATCAATTCAATATCAAATTATTTAAGAACAATTATTTTTCGAAAAGAAAAAAATGTTATTAGAGAAATGAAATGTGCTAGAAAACTGTATAATGCTACATATTATTAAATTTATTTACTAGAATGGAATATTTTTATATTAATCACTTTTACTGTAAAATTTTGACTTCAGAACGTGGAGATTTATTAAGTTCCACAAGGAATCTCTAGTTGTAGGCCTATAAAATAATTTGTATTTCACCGCACTCCGAAAAAAGCAATGTAAAATATATTCAAGGCTAAGGGAGTGAGAGAGTTGGGTGCCACATTACATTTTAACATTTTATTCTTTTCATATAGTACAGAGTTAGTTTCTGTACTTAACAATATCACGCAATTGATTCCCTGGAGCACAGCTGTCTTCAGCGCCGATGAGGGTGAAGTGAGGTGAAGACGGAGCAGAGGTGGAATGCAAGGGTGGGTAAACAGGTGTACCCGAGGAAATCCGCCAGTGAACAGCAACTTCTGCAGTGTTTCCCAAATATCCAGGTTAACCTCACTGGGGATCGAATATGGTTCGCCAGTGTGGAAAGTGAGTAATCTGTCCAATAACACCATCACGCCATAAGATGTATTCAATGTTGCACAGAAATTACCTTCAGAATTCTTTCGAATTAAAATAACGTTCCCTTTAGTAATGTATTTGTTTGCGCGAGTATTACATTAAATTAAAATTTGTATGTACTTAGAAACCTCATGTAAATTTCTCATAGTAGATATTTAGGATGAGGTTCAGCTTTCACTGCCCCGCCCCTCCAGGAGAAATGGGAGGGGAGACTTGCTGTAATGGCTTTGAAAATGCTTTATATCAGAATGAGTAAACGGTAAATTGCCTTCCACGTATATTAACTGACGTTTTACTTTTCAAGTTTGAGTATTTGCCTACTTAGAGGCAACATTTTTCGCTAATGCAAGTTACAAGCACTTATCAAGCAATCTCACAGTAAATTAAGGTCTGCACTTACCTGAAATGATGCAATGATAAGGCAGCTTGTAGTTTGATAAGGCCCGCAGCCTAGACTACAACACATGCATTTAACCTGCTTGCTGGGTCCGACAGACAAGCGCGGTGAATAATTCAGCATGTTGTGTTTGTGCAAATCTTAACTGGCTGTCACATTCTTAGTTTGAAAGTCACTTAAGCATAGCAATCACAGTGTTTGTAGTAAAATACTAAAGTAAAAAAACAATTGTAAACGACAATTAAAAAGATTTACACTGCCAAAAAAATTACTATTTCTTATATAGCATTTAAAAAATGTTATTTGGTTTCCACCTAGAATAACTTAACTTGTGAATAAAATAAAAGACCATACTTATGACAGTACATTTAGAAGCAGTCACACACTAGAAACTAAGACAAGGTAAAAAAAAGGCATGGTATTATTAAAGAAAGAAGGGCTTTGCTTCCATCCCCCACCCCTTAGTTAAAACCCTTTCAGTGCCCTTGTATCACATATTAAGGATGGTGAGTATTTGCAGTCACCGTGACTGTCGATGCAACACAATGGTTGCACATCACTGTAGCGACTGCGACTGAGAATATAGCTTGCCATCACTGCATCACTCTACTCTCTCCAATGACACTGTAGTGACTGCGGCTGAGAGTATCATATGGCATCACTGCATCACACCACTCTATCCAATGACACTGTAGTGACTGCGACTGAGAGTATCATATGACACCACTGCATCACACCACTCGCTCCAATGTTGTAGGCAGCTACGAGTGCCGGAGTCTGTCGCATAGGCACTGCCTGTCGCCGACTCATATTGAAAATAAATAAGATGTGATTTTTAATTATGAAAGTTTGTTTTCTCCATCACTTTAACTTTGCCAAACCACGAACACCGAAAATAAGCAAAGTACAATAATTCTTGTACTTATGAAACGTACGTGATAATATAATTTTCAGTTGTAAAAGATTCTTTTTTTTTTTTAATTGCATGTTTGACCGAAGTCATTCCAAGAGAAATCTTGAGCGGATAGTTTGGCAGTGATATGGAGCAGAAGTTGTACTTAAGTGGGAGTGATTTATGTGTTATATAAATACAATATATATACTTAGTTATCTAATTATTTGCTGAATAAGTTTTATAGTTGTACATTATAACAAATTTAAAGTTTAAATAAAATAAAAATATATATTCTCGTACACAAGACAACGATGCTTAAAACTTGAGGTTTTTCTATGCACTTAATTTATCACTTTATCTGTGCCTGTACCGAGCTCAGAAACACACTGACTCTGCGAAGTAACGTATCATCGTTAATGCCATGCGTTTACTATCGCTTCGCGTTACACATAACACACATCACACAAGCATGCAAACTTTGCCTACTGCATAAGAACGTCATACAACATTTTATTGTTGCATTTGAAATTGGAAACTTTTGAGATAAGTTTGACAAGCGTATAGATTGTTTCTTACTCAACTCCATCCCTATTGTAATTGCTTAGCATGATAACGTGCAATCAAGCAGTGTGTGGTGAAAAATCTTGACTCTGAAAGCTTCCCACTATGTGACCTATGTAAAACTATTGTAATAAGTTTTATTAAAACTCGTTAGAAAATATATATAAGCCTCACGTAAACATGTTACTTGTAAAGTAGTGAAACAGCAACAAACTATATTCTGACGTTAACTGGCTCAACTTTGTTTGAAAACACCAGCCTACAGTTGCTCATATTTTTGTGAAAAGCTCCCTTGTTTCATTATCTCCAGTCATATGGATTAAAATTTATTTTTTTTGTGTGCTTAAGATTCCTATTTACCCGGCACNATTCATATGGATTAAAATTTCTTTGTTTTGTGTACTTAAGATTCCCATTTACCCGGCACACAAGCTGTGTTATAATTTTAGGTAGGCCGACATTTACATTAATTCAAGTAAACTGAAGTAAAACAGCCAAACATCCCAGAAACTGTCATTCATATTTACAATGGAAAAGCCTAGACACCACAGTCACTAAAACCGTCTTGCTTGTGTTGTTTAGTTATAATGTGGGGATTTAATTTTTTTATTCTCTTAAAGCAATTTTTTACATCGCTACACGCATTTTAAAACCACTCTCTTCTATACATTAAACATATCATAAAAGCAGATTTTAAAAAATTGTTGTTGTTTTGCAAGGAAAATTAATATTCCATTTCGTTGTACTGTTATTTGAATGAAACAAGCAAGTTCCTTATACTGTGGGGATGGCATAAATTGTCGCGTTATGAAATTGTCTGCAGCTCATGAACATAAATGTATGTATCTGGAATTAATTACCTGAATTACAAAACTGTGCCTGTCTGATAAAGACTTGAATAAGCCCGTTGTATTCAGTTTATTTATAATCGTCTCATTCATTAATTGATGTCAGTTTAAAACACCTTCAGTTAATAAACACATACACTAAATGACATGTTACTGTTTTCATTAAATCCTGAGTTAGCATTTCAGGTGGTTGAACATTTATGTACGTACCGCATTTCTTTACTATATTCACGGTTGCCACTCATTTAGAAAACCTGGAAAACAGGGGACTGTCAGAGTGTTTGAAAAATGTCAGGAGATTTGTAACAAGTTAGCTCAATGTCAGGGAATTCTGTGATGTGCATGCTCTATTTTGCAGTTCTATCATCAATCATGCACCGCTACCAGAATCATATAAAATTATTTTGATGATTGTGGACAAAATGCTTAGGCATATTTCTTTGCAATTCATTCATGGAGCGATTTTGTAAGCTCAGAGAAGTATTTTGGTGCAAACGTGTGTTTTAATGCAAAGGCATCAATCCTTACAGACAAAAAAAATGTTAGCAAAAGGTCCGGGGGAAAAAATATAATTTTTGTCTAGAAATCAGGTAATGTCAGGGAATTTTCCAATAGTAAAAATATGGCAACTCTGATATAATCACTTCGACAAAGTTTAAAGCATTTTCATTATCTTTTGTTACGACCTGTATTGGTAAGGGTAAAGCCTCATCTACAACCAACTTGTCACTAAACGTTGAACGCTAAATGTCACCATAAGAAAACTGATATGGCTGCAATTTATGTTAACAGGTTCAAAAATTAAAGGATGATAGGTTCACATAAACAAATATTTTAAATCGTGTTGGTAATTAAAAAAATTCCTTTTGTAAAATAACGGATTCACCAGATTTTATAGTTACGCTAAATTATTTTGAAATGCTTTTTGCATTATTTGCCAATTTATTTCCTATAACAGAATATGATAAAATTGTACGGCGATGGCGGGTTCATATATTGCCGAATGTCTATGCTATTTGTTTCCGCTTGTCTGTGGCGTCTTGAATTCTGATTGGCTGGTGTTAAACGTTAAACGCACGTACTTGAAGGTTAACCAAATATGAATGCCCTGCGTTTGACGTTTAGCATCGCAGCGACATTTAACGTCGATTGCAGCCACAGCCATTACTCCTCACAGATTCACAACTTATTGCAACTGCAGCCAAACCTTTGAAAAATCACTACATCCATGATTTACTTAGTTACTTCCTGAATGGGTCATGCATCACAAGTGTTTTATATTTGTACTACCAAACTGTGCTTCAGGTTACGGAAGTGACCTTATAATTTAGAAGTATAAATTAAACTGTATGAAGCTTGCAATCACTAGGTATTGCACGTTGCACTGAAGGTATAGTGGTGAGATAACAATTGAGATTGGTGTATGTATTTCATTTTTATGAGACAATCTTCAATTATAGGACTAATGAATATTTCTGACATTTGAAAAATCTGTGTTAACTAGACTAGTGTCAAACTTTTATTGCACTTGGTTCTTAAAGAATACTTTCAGCAAAGCTCAGGAAGTTAGGTTCTGATGTTAATGTTAGTTTGCAATAAGCAAGGCTAGGCAAATCACTTTCAATAAATATTTTGAATCTATTACCATATATAAAACTGTCCCACTGAGGTGATACAGGGATCTGCCAGTGCAACACACTGGACTCTTCCCATTCACTGGCTCAACTTTGTATGGAAACTTGTGGAGAGTGAATGCACTGGACTCTTGACATTCACTGGCTCAGCTTTGTATGGAAATGTGTGGAGAGTAAATGCACTGGACTCGACATTCACTGGCTCAGCTTTTTATGGAAACGTGTGGAGAGTGAATGCACTGGACTCTTGACATTCGCTGATTCAGTTTTGTATGGAAACATGTGGAGAGTAAATGCACTGGACTCTTGACATTCACTGGCTCAGCTTTGTATGGAAACGTGTGGAGAGTAAATGCACTGGACTCAGGACATTCGCTGGTTCAGCTTTGTATGGAAACGTGTGGAGAGTGATTGCACTGGAATCTTGACATTCACTGGCTCAGCTTCGTATGGAAACTTGTGGAGAGTGAATGCCCTGGACTCTTGACATTCACTGGATCAGTTTTGTATGGAAACTTGTTGGCGAGTGATTGCACTGAACTCTGGAAATTCACTGATTCAGTTTTGTATGGAAACATGTGGAGAGTAAATGCACTGGACTCTTGACATTCACTGGCTCAGCTTTGTATGGAAACGTGTGGAGAGTGAATGCACTGGACTCTTGACATTCGCTGGTTCAGCTTTGTATGGAAACTTGTTGGAGAGTGATTGCACTGACCTCTGGACATTCACTGATTCAGTTTTGTATGGAAACATGTGGAGAGTAAATGCACTGGACTCTTGACATTCACTGGCTCAACTTTGTATGGAAAATTGTGTAGAGTGAATGTCCTGGACTCTTGACATACACTGGCTCAACTTTGTATGGAAACTTGTGGAGAGTGAATGCACTGGACTCAGGACATTCTCTGGTTCAGCTTTGTATGGAAACTTGTTGAGAGTGATTGCACTGGAATCTTGACATTCACTGGCTCAGCTTTGTANTGGCTGCAATTTATGTTAACAGGTTCAAAAATTAAAGGATGATAGGTTCACATAAACAAATATTTTAAATCGTGTTCGTAATTTTAAAAAATCCTTTTGTAAAATAACGGATTCACCAGATTTTATAGTTACGCTAAATTATTTTGAAATGCTTTTTGTATTATTTGCTAATTTATTTCCTATAAGAGAATATGATAAAATTGTACGGCGATGGCGGGTTCATATATTGCCGAATGTCTATGCTATTTGTTTCCGCTTGTCTGTGGCGTCTTGAATTCTGATTGGCTGGTGTTAAACGTTAAACGCACGTACTTGAAGGTTAACCAAATTTGAATGCCCTGCGTTTGACGTTTAGCATCGCAGCGACATTTAACGTCGATTGCAGCCACAGCCATTACTCCTCACAGATTCACAACTTATTGTTACGCGTAACTGTTGCATGAATGCAACTGTAGCCAAGAATTAAGTAAACCTACAACACTTGGTTACTATAGCCTATTCACGGTTTCTTAACATTTTTTGAACCAAACCTTTTAAAAAATCACTACATCCATGATGTACTTGGTTACTTCCTGAATGGGTCATATATCACAAGTGTTTTATATTTGTACTACCAAACTGTGCTCCAGGTTACGGAAGTGACTTTATGATTTAGAAGTATAAATGAAACTGTATGAAGCTTGCAATCACTAGGTATTGCACGTTGCACTCATGGTATAGTGGTGAAATAACAATTGAGATTGGTGTATGCATTACATTTTTATACGAAAATCTTCAATTATAGGACTAATGAATATTTCTGACATTTGAGAAATCTGTGTTAACTAGACTAGTGTCAAACTTTTATTGCACTTGGTTCTTAAAGAATACTTTCAGCAAAGCTCAGNGAAATCTGTGTTAACTAGACTAGTGTCAAACTTTTATTGCACTTGGTTCTTAAAGAATACTTTCAGCAAAGCTCAGTAAGTTAGGTTCTAATGTTAATGTTAGTTTACAATAAGCAAGGCTAGGCAAATCACTTTCAATAAATATTTTGAATCTATTACCATATATAAACTGTCCCACTGAGGTGATACAGGGATCTGCTAGTGCAACACACTGGACTCTTCCCATTCACTGGCTCAGCTTTGTATGGAAACGTGTGGAGAGTAAATGCACTGGACTCTTGACATTCACTGGTTCAGTTTTGTATGGAAACTTGTGGAGAGTGATTGCACTGAACTCTGGACATTCACTGATTCAGTTTTGTATGGAAACGTGTGGAGAGTAAATGCACTGGACTCTTGACATTCACTGGTTCAGTTTTGTATGGAAACTTGTGGAGAGTGATTGCACTGAACTCTGGACATTCACTGATTCAGTTTTGTATGGAAACATGTGGAGAGTAAATGCACTGGACTCTTGACATTCACTGGCTCAGCTTTGTATGGAAACGTGTGGAGAGTAAATGCACTGGACTCTTGACATTCACTGGCTCAGCTTTGTATGGAAACGTGTGGAGAGTAAATGCACTGGACTCTTGACATTCACTGGCTCAGCTTTGTATGGAAACGTGTGGAGAGTAAATGCACTGGACTCTTGACATTCACTGGCTCAGCTTTGTATGGAAACTTGTGGAGAGTAAATGCACTGGACTCTTGACATTCACTGGCTCAGCTTTGTATGGAAACGTGTGGAGAGTGATTGCACTGGACTCTGGACATTCGCTGGTTCAGCTTTGTATGGAAACTTGTTGAGAGTGATTGCACTGGAATCTTGACATTCACTGGCTCAGCTTTGTATGGAAACGTGTGGAGAGTGATTGCACTGGACTCTGGACATTCACTGGCTCAGCTTTGTATGGAAACTTGTTGAGAGTGAATGCTCTGGTGTACTTGGAGATTCGAGTCAGCCATGCAGAGGATATTACCTTGATGCTAACCAATTAGCATATTGTCTGCTAACATGCAGAATTCGCGTTTCTACATAGGTTTCCTATCAAAACCATGCGTGAGAACCACTTCCTCCTCACCGCCAAGATCTTGTTTGTGCTACAAACACACTGTAGGTGGGCACAAAAATGTCACTGTTGCTTATAAGTGTTGACTGCTGCATTATATTGTTTCCCAAAGTATCCCCGCCATGCTCTCATCTCAAAATCTAGCCAGAGAACTGTTAATTCATACCAAATCTACGCCACTCTGCTTCCAGAAGCATGAACAGTAGCAAGCATGTAGGGATACACTGATTTAGCTGCTTCATATTTTCCGCCTGAATTGTTGCTTACATTTCCACATAATATTTGGGTAATACCAATGAAGTAGGTAAATTCACATGTCCCTCTGTGCTTATTAATCTCACTCCAGGGAGAAGTGTGGCATAGATTTTGCATAAAATAGCAGTTGGAACTGTCAATTTTTATATATTTATTTTTTAAAAAAATTTGTGGCCATTCATTTAGCTTTTGTTTAGTGTTTTAATGTATTTTACACAAAATGTCTCTGGTCTTCACATCCACCCCTATTCCACAATTCTTATTTTCTGTTATAAATTTACTGAAACCATAGGATTATGCTTTAGTATGTATAGTACTATCGACACATACCATCATGCTTTACTGTAAACCTTACCTACAGATGAGTTTCTAGTCTTCATAAAAAAAAAAATTTCTTCCAGAAATTATCACAAAAACATTACTGGTGCAAATGTTGACTATTGCATTATTGTTTCTTAAATTTTTCCCACCCTACTCTCGCCCCAAAATATAGCTATAGGCTGTTCATGGTAAAGTGAGCACTTTTGAGGCCCTAGTTACATTTTCCGTTCAGCCATTTTTTTTATCCCTTAACCACCATTTTAAATAGATATTGCCATGTAATTATTAAACAGTGTGTATATTCTACCGCACTCTGAAGTTAACATCTAAGGCTGAAATAAAATATATTTATTGACTGTTATTCCAAATGAGAGGGCTTTCAGAAATGATCACTTTAACGTGAATTGTCGATACAGAAGAGTGATTTCATGCAAAATCTGTGCCACTCTATTTTCCTGAAGCGCGATCAACAGCAAGCACGGCCGCGCCAATTTNCAGCTTTGTATGGAAACTTGTGGAGAGTGATTGCACTGGACTCTTGACATTCACTGGCTCAGCTTTGTATGGAAACGTGCGGAGAGTGATTGCACTGGACTCTGGACATTCGCTGGTTCAGCTTTGTATGGAAACTTGTTGAGAGTGATTGCACTGGAATCTTGACATTCACTGGCTCAGCTTTGTATGGAAACTTGTGGAGATAGAATGGCCTGGGGTACTTGGAGATTCGAGTCAGCCATGCAGAGGATATTACCTTGATGCTAACCAATTAGCATATTGTCTGCTAACATGCAGAATTCGCGTTTCTACATAGGTTTCCTATCAAAACCATGCGTGAGAACCACTTCCTCCTCACCGCCAAGATCTTGTTTGTGCTACAAACANCCAACAAAACCATGCGTGTGCACCACTTCCTCCTCACCGCCAAGAACTTGTTTGTGCTACCAACACACTGTAGGCGGGCACAAAAATGTCACTGTTGCTTATAAGTGTTGAATGCTGCATTATATTGTTTCCCAAAGTATCCCCGCCATGCTCTCATCTCAAAATCTAGCCAGAGAACTGTTAATTCATACAAAATCTACGCCACTCTGCTTCCAGAAGCATGAACAGTAGCAAGCATGTAGGGATACACTGATTTAGCTGCTTCATATTTTCCCCCTGAATTGTTGCTTACATTTCCACATATGATTTGGGTAATACCAATGAAGTAGGTAAATTCACATGTCCCTCTGTGCTTATTAATCTCACTCCAGGGAGAAGTGTGGCATAGATTTTGCATAAAATAGCAGTTGGAACTGTCAATTTTTATATATTTATTTTTTAAAAATAATTGTGTCCATTCATTTAGCTTTTATTTAGTGTTTTAATGTATTTTACACAAAATGTCTCTGGTCTTCACATCCACCCCTATTCCACAATTCTTATTTTCTGTTATAAATTTACTGAAACCATAGGATTATGCTTTAGTATGTATAGTACTATCGACACATACCATCATGCTTTACTGTAAACCTTACCTACAGATGAGTTTCTAGTCTTCATAAAAAAAAAATTTCTTCCAGAAATGAACACAAAAACATTACTGGTGCAAATGTTGTTTCTTAAATTTTTCCCACCCTACTCTTGCCCCAAAATATAGCTATAGGCTATTCATGGTAAAGTGAGCACTTTTGAGGCCCTAGTTACATTTTCCGTTCAGCCATTTTTTTTATCCCTTAACCACCATTTTAAATAGATATTGCCATGTAATTATTAAACAGTGTGTATATTCTACCGCACTCTGAAGTTAACATCTAAGGCTGAAATAAAATATATTTATTGACTGTTATTCCAAATGAGAGGGCTTTCAGAAATGATCACTTTAACGTGAATAGTCGATACAGAACAGTGATTTCATGCAAAATCTGTGCCACTCTATTTTCCTGAAGCGCGATCAACAGCAAGCACGGCCGCGCCAATTTATCCACTTCATAACCCCCCCCCCCTTTTTTTCCCTGAATTGTTGCATATATCTTCAGGTATAATTTGGGTAAAAAAAGTGAAACCGGTAAATTGGTGTGGCCCTCCGTGCTTGCTATCATTTGCACTCCGGGAATCTGAATGACACAGATTTTGTGTAAAATCGCAGTTGGTATGTAGCCTTTTTTTTCTCTCTCTAACTTTTTCATTTATTTAGGAAATGTTTGTTTGTTCGTGTTTTTATTTATTTTACTCCATATTTTCTCTGGTCTTCATAACCCATCCCCTCTATCACGATTCCTATATAGTATGGGAAATATACTAGTGAGACCACTGGATTATGCTTTATTATGAATAGTACTATCAGTACATAACCAATATTTTGTATTGTAAATCTTTCCTTCAGGTGAGCCATCAGTCTTTATAATTACTCGTGTTGTTTCAGGTATGAACAAAATTACTGTAATTAACTTTTGTTTGGATTTCAATGTGTAACCAAAATCATATAGTGCAAAGTTCGACTCATTTACCAAGAACTTGGTCCAAAAGTAATTTAAGACATATGCCTTGGGGATATTTTAATTTTTATGACGTAAATGAATGATTTTTACAGATAATGATAACTGGAGTATGTCATTCAGTGGTAAACATGGCACATAAATATGACGTACAGCCTGTAAAAAGTGCGTACACTTATTAACATTTTTATACCAAAACCCAATGTGTATTGTCTACAAGACAATGATGGGGTTACAGGAATGAGTTGAAAGATAAAAAAAAAAGAATCATTTTAACAATGGCAGTGATTTGAGGAACACATTATTAATACGAGTACGAGACGCACTCACACAGCAGGAGAAGGCTGCACAGCTCAGATTTCGGGAAAGAAATAAGATTTCGCATTCTTCTCAACTCAGTAATTGTTACAGCCGAACACTGCATGAGTTGTGCCCCCGACACCATAAGCCTCGACTACTGGCAACAGTTAGTTGTTTAATAATTATCGACGTTTTTCTCCAATTATTCCACGTTTCTCTATATAAACAAATAGCCAATACACATGCGCATCCGACCTCTCTCGAGTGCCCGGTATTGTAATGCAGTGTATTTGGCAGCGCTACTAGCCGCACGCAGCAGTGACGCGCTCTGCTGCTCTTCAAGGTCGACCTTGACTCCCGCTGTCACACAACTCTGCACTCTACCTTGTTTCATATTTCTAGTCAGTAGAATGAATTGCCGGTTTTGGCACTTTGGAACCTGGGACCAGAGATCGGAACTGTTCATGCTCTATCATTCCATACACCGGCAGCCATTTTTCCCTAAAAATATCCCTTTTTTCCCTTAAAATTGACCATTTCCCCTCAAAATTTCTTTTTCAGTAAAATTTCCCTTTTTCCCCTCAAAAAAGCACCGATCCCCCCAGCTGCATAAACGATCCCCCGAAAGGTAATTTCCGATCCATCGGACAAATTTGGGGGTATCGTTTTCGAGGGCAGAGCAGTGGCGGCCATATTGGTTTTATAGGCATAGGAATGCCAAATCGATACAAGGAGTCCAGAGTCTGGAGTCAGACCTAACCATCATCCATCTTCGGTGGTTATCTTGACATTTGACCTTGACCCTGTAACCTTGAATGACCTTGAACCAAATTTGTTTTTAGAAAAATAAACAAAAATCTCAAATAATTCTAAAAAAATCCTTAAATATTTATAACAATTATTAAAAAATTATTACATAAAAATGTTAAATGTTTGAGCTTAGTGGGGACGAGGGACTGTAACCGACTAGCCACCATGTTGCGACGTCACCCAACCGCCATGTTGGATCCAGATGACCTTGACCAATGAGCTTGACCCTATAACATGACCTTGGATGATCTGAAAACAAAAACTCGAGAAAAATTATAAACATTAAATAAATACATAAGTTAGCAAGCACATTACATCAGTGACTACTACCGCCATATTTGATCCAGGCGACTTTCACATTTGACCTAGACCTTTGACCTTGAACCCAAAAATTTGCCGAATAAAAAAATCCCTAGAAATAATTAAAAATTAATGAAACAATATTATATTTTTTTCTATTATTAAAAAAAATACATTTCTCGAGGACCCCACAGCACTATGCCCAGCAGACGACTGACCCCATCCAATCAATCGCATTGTATTAACATTCCCCTCCCCTACTCACTCACCTTTGGTCATTCTGACGAATGCACTCCGCCCACTATATTGGTTTTTTCGTTTATCATTTGTTCACATTTTCAACGCCTAGATGGTACTGATGACTCCGAACAACATGTTATATCTGGATGATATTTACCTTGACCTCACATCTGTGTTCTTAACCTTATGCCCATAACCTTGCACCCAAAAAAAATTCCAAAAACTTTTATAATATCCAAGAAAAATTCCATCAAAAATATTTTAAAAATTAAAAAAACTATTAAAGTCTTGTTTTTTCATCAATATTTCGATCAATCTCGCAATATTTCCATCAATCAGCACCGCAATCAGCACCAGAAACCACACTAATCCACTCCAATCCATACACGAATCCACTACAATCCACACACCAATCCGAACATCAAACCACAGACCAATACACACCAATCCACACACCAATACACACGAATATTTCGCAATCCGATCCACAATCGCTTCACAAGCTCCATAATCCGCTCCACAGTCCCAATCCTTGGTTCAATCCCAATCCTTGGATCAATCCCAATCCTTCGATGAATCCCTGTCCTTCGATCAATCCCAATCCTCCGATCAATCTCAATCCTTCGATCGATCTTTCTATCAATCCTTCGGTTTGTCTCTCACCCATAGGCATCATAATTACATTCGTTCGCCAACTGTCGTCAAATTTGTACATGTCGACAGAATTAATGTCTTTATGCCGTCAAGCATTCATGCATTTTTATACTAAAGTCTTTATTATCATTCTATATGCAGATCTTTCCTTTAATAGTGCTCATAGCACCGCCATAAAGTTGTGAAGGATAGAAAAATACGACACACAAAAATTAAGAAAAAAAATTGTTTTCTAATTTATTATTAATATTTGTAATTACAATTTCAGAAGAGAGCAGTTCACCACATCATGCGATATATCCCCGTTCCTTCAGTTTACTAATGATTGAAGATATTTCAACAATGCGTGAGAAATACCCACGTTTTTGAAGGTCAATCGAATATCTGAGTCTATCAACAAGTTTATTTGGGTCTTCGGGAAATAGGTAGCCAGTATTCTCGGCGTCTTCTGCCTTCTTCCTGTCGCTTGTTGCAGTAAATGTGTTGGAGGGGTGTGTCAGTGCATCGAGACAATCGCCATCATCGGCTTCAGCACTATCACTGTCTTCATGTTCATTTTCATCTATACTGTCTTCATGATCGTCTTCACTTCCTGTTTCATCCTCAATATTAAATTTGCTTTTCTTTGTAGCAGGAGTGGTATTCTCGTCAGTATGTAGAGCCGACGACAGTTTATTTTGAAGTTCGTCGACTTCACGCGAACGTCTTGCAAGTGCACATTCCACACAAACCGACTCTACTGCACTCATTCCGTCTTTATCATTAACTGTCCCATCGATGCAGCAAGAGGTATTGCCGGAAACACTTGCTGACTCCCAGTAGACGAATCCTTGCAGATCTCGGTATGTTCTTTCAACGTATCGCGTTGCACAAACTGCATGGGACCAATGTCGTAATGCTTCATCGCGCGAAAAGGACTCTTCGTAAAGGCCGTTCTCTCTTGCCGAAGAGCATTTTGACCACAGGTGAAAACTCGATCGCAGAATCCGCACTGGCGACAACCAGTAAGCGATGATACAGGTCGCGGCTCCGTGATCGTTGAGGTCAAAGGCAGACCTTCGTATTGGCAATTCATCTTCGTGGTATGACGATAGAGCTCTTCCAAATCGATGTTCACCTCACGATGTCAAAACTTCAACTGTCATTATTTTATTCAATGTAAATGCGGTTCTTTTTAAAGCAAAGAGCCTAGCTTGTGCTCACAAAAGACTTCCACCATAAAATTGATATGTAAAAAATTATGGGAGCACTCTAAGAAAACCCGCATACGCGTTCGCCCCAGAAGAAAACACGCAGATAATTATGTACACACATATAGAAATTTCAATTAATTTTATTTTCCCATATTTATATATACATAATCGTATATAGGTATAATAAATATGTAAATAAAAATATATTTTAAATTAATTTCATACATAATTTTGTATATACAAATATGGGTATATAAAATTATTCTAAATTTCTACATTTATATTTACTTAGCCTACAAGCATATTTAAAAAAAACATAATGTTATGTAAGTATCTCCGTTTTTTTTCCTTCTAATCTCTGTTGTTATTATCGCAATTAAAAAAAAGTTTATTATAATTTGTTACAATCACATGACCTCGTGCAGTGTTTTAACGTGTCCCCTATCCCTTTGCAGTTGTCACGGAGGCAATGTAATGAAACATTATGAATAAAGGCGTAGCTGGAATTCCAGTTGGATAAGGTCAGGCATTACAATTTATATCAGCTGGGTTCTTTTTCACATTGGAAATACCTATTGAGTTCTCTATAATGTAGAGTATGACACATCTGGCAATGTCTTTTTATTACTGATCTGTGTGGTTGGAGTGCTGGTTGCGTGTTACGGAGAGACAAGTGCTTGTGCGTGTGGGAGAGGGAGAGAGTGAAGCCACGCCGCAGTACTTTTCCACAACGATGGGACCGCGGTGGCCGAGTGGTCAGCCCCCCGCCGCGTCTATCCTGCCTCTTCATTACAACAGACGTGTCGCAGTGCCGTTACGCACTAGTCAAGGCTGTTCACGATCAAGTCAGCACTTTGGAAATCAACCTTAGGAAAAAGTCACTGCCCCTACCTGCGTATAATTTGGCGTGCGCCCTGAGTGACATACGCCCAGTAAAGTTGGTAGCGACGGAGGGACTAGCCAAAGACAGAGAGGCTTACCCATCTTCACAACTGAGGCTGAACTTGTTGCAAGTGATATGGCATGACTCAGTCCTCTTCCCAATGAGCTCACTATTTTCAAGGTTATTTCAGCTCTATTTGTAGTCAAAGAAGCCGCTATAACATTAGCAAGAAATCCTGAGTTTCACCATCGTACAAAATATACAAGAATTAGACACTTTATTTGTATGGGAAGTTGTCCAGGCGGAGATCATCAACATCCGGTCAGCCTCCACAGAGCATCAACTTGCGAACGTGTTGACAAATCCTTTCCACGAGCCAAAATTATCATGCTTCGTGGAGTAAATTTGATTTAATTGTGAAAAATAACAGCCTTTTCATTGATGGGGAGTGTTGTGATAAATAGTTTCATGTGTCTGCTTTCATTGAAAAATAGAGTTGAGATATTTGGGCGGCGCTTAACAACAATGTCTTGAGAGCCGATGGTGGTGTATTTCTTGTACAGTCGGTTCACGGTAACTTTGCACTTTCTTGAAGCCCTGCTAAAGTCCTACTTTCAGGATATCCCCCCGTCTTATGCAAACAAAGGTTAAACAAGTCACGATTCACGATAAAGTGAGCACTTTTGAAATCAACATAAGAGAAAATTCACTGCCAGTAACTGCGTATATTTTAACGTAAGCAAAGACAGTGATATTTACAATTAAGTTGGCAACAAACTACAAGAAGTAGTTCCATGTTTTAACGTCTTACTAGTAGTAAAGTTAAAAAAATCGTTGTCACTTGCAAATAAGTTTCTTTTTGCTGTATGCAAATAAGAATAAAAAGAGGCGTGATTCTAACACACACATGTTTCTAACTCTTCCACGTCATCGCCTGGCTGACACAACGTGCAAGTTTGCTACTTCATTGTTTTGTTTTGGTATTTTCCCCCGGTCCACACTCGTGGGTCAACAAAACAGCGGTTTACGACCAACGTGATTTCAAATGTTTGTTTGTAACTTCTGAAATAAAGTATTCATTAACATAATACATAAGACTGTCTATACATGTTCTCAGTGAAGTGGCATTGTTTGTTATTNACAATACATAAGACTGTTTATACATGTTCTCAGTGAAGTGGCATTGTTTGTTATTGATTCCTGCTTTATTTTCACGTAGTTTCATGTCCCAGAAATTCTTGGAATTTCACGTAATATGTCGACCTGGAAAAAGTGCTGCTTCATGCAATTGAAGTCGGTATAAATTTTAAACCTCGAATAAACATTAAGCAATTTTGGAAAGGTTTATTCTGTTATATTTGCGAAATGTGTTGCAATTATGACAGCTGAAATAAATGTGTGCGTGTTATTTAGTATTCACGCGATACCCAACACGACCGTAGAGTTAATACCACGGCAAGATGTCACTTGTTGTGAAACAATAACGGCATTACAATGTTTTATACTGCAAGTGAAACATTCCTTGAGTGTTAGCGATACGTTAAAACAGTATTATAACGTCTGTCCGAACGACGTAATTTGTATGAGCCGATATATCAAGCAGTAAGTACTCATTTCCACGACTATCCTTAAATGTAAGTAATTTGGGGCGAAATAAGATTCTGCATTGAATGCGTGGATGCAGTTTCATGAAATACATTGTCATCGGCTGGGTATTGTGTTTTTATAAGCGAAAAGTGATGTTTGTTTGTAAGGTAAGCAGAGCTGTAGGCATTAGCAAACGTTAGCGCTATGTGTTATAAAAACTGCGTGGGCGGACGAACTTTCACGAAACCTGCATCGAGAGACAAATATTACTGTGGAAGTATGCGGTACAAATTCTCATCATTTCTGTTCAGCCATTGAGCTTCATGACAATGTTTTCTTACGGTACTCGTAATAGCAACGCCCGCCATTTGCCTGTGCGTAGTCTTGTATTGAATATTCATTTGTGAGGTATTTTATGCAATATAATTCTACTCGTAAATGTTGTTAAACGTAATTCTTAGGTAATTTAAAGAGTGGTTTAGGCACGTTGTCTTCTGTATGAAGGAATATAAACACGTATTATCTAAAAGTGCGCCTGTACTTAACGGGCGATCGTTTCAGCTGTAACTTTTTTTAAAGGTGAACGTTCGAAACATCTTGACGTTGTTTTTATAATGTTTCAACCTTCTGCTATTCTGTTGACGACCTAAATCAAACATTTTCTTATATCCTTGGAGTTTTGACCATTGTTAGAGGCTTTAACTTACATCTAAACAGAAAAAGGAATCGTGAACATCAATCAATATTCACAAACCAATATTATTTGCCGAAATTAACGTGGACGTCTTTATAGTTCTAATTACAATATTTATTACTTTTACTGTTTATTTAATGAGTATGCAGTGGGCATATGCGTCAACTGATATAAAGACTAGTTGAAAGTCCCATGGCGGTGTTTATTTTGATAGGTTCGCGGAAAGATACACAGCCAATGGGCTGAAAGTAGAAATTAAGCAGGGTTTCCAAAAGTGCTCACTTCACTGTGAACAGCTTTTAGAAAATCACACCAAAGCGACAACGCACCACATTCGTGCGCATTCAGCATAGTAATATTTTGCATAGGAACTATTTCTCACTAGCCATTACCAACACACCTATTTTCTCTCTGTTTTTATTCATAATAATTATAAATGAAATATTAAAATTTATAGATAAAATATAAATACATTTTCAATTTAACCAAAGATAAGGTACGTTTATGTTAACACAAATAAAACGCTTGTGANAGATAAAATATAAATACATTTTCAATTTAACCAAAGATAAGGTACGTTTATGTTAACACAAATAAAACGCTTGTGACTCATGGCATATTTGGTAAATTACCAAACACGTCATACATGGGGTGATTTTTCGAAGGTTTGGGTCGAAAATTGTGAAGGAACCGCGAATATACTATTAACAGATGATGTTCCGAATAATAAATAACACTTACGTTATTTCATCTAAAACTTGCTGTTTACTCAAAGCCATGTTTTTGAAGTTAAGTCGTTATTCCACCCAGGTTCTCGATTGATATTCTTACACTGACAACCTTGGGATACAGAGAACAAAAGTCTCGTTTGTCTAAAAAAAGGAATACAAAAACATAAGGCGAAAGGAAATTGTGCGACAATAAGTTTTTTTTTTTGCTGGCGAAGTAAATAAAACGAGGCGTCAGGAATCCTTGAGAGGACAAGTTGCGGTCGAATTGGATTATTGGTGATTGTACATCTGCGAGTTTATTTCCGGAGGACATGCAACAGCCGCAGTGTTTTTTGTGGTTGACAACCGACTTCCGGACCACGCCGCCATNCAGTGTTTTTTGTGGTTGACAACCGACTTCCGGACCACGCCGCCATTGTTCATCACCATGTGTGGTGAACGTAACGGACTCACTACTGACATCCGTAATCACACCGAATGCAATTACGTCATCAAAAGACCGAACGTAAACCGTAACTCAGACTTGTTAGAACCTTGGCCGACAAAGTCTATCGTTAATACATTGTGCCGCGATGAAAATGACATGCAAGCTTGCACGACCAACTGCTGGCCGTTTTCGTGGAAGTTTCGTTCATTATAGGCTATTCGGTACATTGAGCACTTTTCAAGGCCATTCCAAATTATCCCTATTAGCCAATTTCTATATTTACGCCATTTTTTAATATAAACATTCCCATTTAACTAATAAACACAGTGTATACACTTAACCACTCTCAAATTTAGCNAGATAAAATATAAATACATTTTCAATTTAACCAAAGATAAGGTACGTTTATGTTAACACAAATAAAACGCTTGTGAATCATGGTATATTTGGTAAATTACCAAACACGTCATACATGGGGTGATTTTTCGAAGGTTTGAGTCGAAAACCGTGAAGAAACCGCGAATATACTATAAACAGATGATGTTCCGAATAATAAATAACTCTTACGTTATTTCATCTAAAACTTGCTGTTTACTCAAAGCCATGTTTTTGTAGTTAAGTCGTTATTCCACCCAGGTTCTCGATTGATATTCTTACACTGACAACCTTGGGATACAGAGAACAAAAGTCTCGTTTGTCTAAAAAAAGGAATACAAAAACATAAGGCGAAAGGAAATTGTGCGACAATACGTATTTTTTTTGCTGGCGAAGTAAATAAAACGAGGCGTCAGGAATCCTTGAGACGACAAGTTGCGGTCGAATTGGATTATTGGTGATTGTACATCTGCGAGTTTATTTCCGGAGGACATGCAACAGCCGCTGTGTTTTTTGTGGTTGACAACCGACTTCCGGACCCCGCCGCCATTGTTCATCACCATGTGTGGTGAACGTAACGGACTCACTACTGACATCCGTAATCACACCGAATGCAATTACGTCATCAAAAGACCGAACGTAAACCGTAACTCAGACTTGTTAGAACCTTGGCCGACAAAGTCTATCGTTAATACATTGAGCCGCGATGAAAATGACATGCAAGCTTGCACGACCAACTGCTGGCTGTTTTCGTGGAAGTTTCGTTCATTATAGGCTATTCGGTACATTGAGCACTTTTCAAGGCCATGCCAAATTATCCCTATTAGCCAATTTCTATATTTCCGCCATTTTTTAATATAAACATTCCCATTTAACTAATAAACACAGTGTATACACTTAACCACTCTCAAATTTAGCGTCCAAGGCTTTAAAAAATCACAATTATTAGTGGTTAATGTTTGTTGCGAGGGCCTTAAAAGTGCTCACTGCACCGAGAATAGCCTATAGTCGCAGTTGCGTGTGGTGAAGTGTTGCAAGGTAAGCTGGCGTTAACTGTGTGCTGTACCCTGTTGCTTGCTGGTTCACACTTACACCAGTAAAACGTAGCTCTGCAACTGACGTCACAGGACGTGTGTAGTGGGACCCTTGCTGCTCGCTTGTGAGTGGTCGGAATACACTCAGTTACCCCAGGCAGTACGCAGAATGTATAGCAGTGTGCTAGCACTAGCTTACCCTTGCAACACTTCACCTCACGCCACTGATTAGACGTGTGCAATTTTCGTTGTAAGGTTTCCTACAAGGTTNGCCACTGATTAGACGTGTGCAATTTTCGTTGTAAGGTTTCCTACAAGGTTGAAATTGTAGCCTATCAGAGAGCGAGAGGGGGGCGCAGAGAGAGGGAGAGAGTGAGAAGGTGGTAGGATGTGGTATTGACGATAATTGTAAATGTGTTTATTTTTTTTGACAAACAGTGGCAAGGCCATTAAACAAGAATATAATAAATAGTATATAAAAACCACGGAAATGTTTGTCGTTAAAGAAGTGAGCAACAGCAAGGAAATAACTATACAGCATGGCTTTTATCGACTTATTTTAGAGACAGGTTACGTACTTTATGGCCAAAGTTAAGTATAATTTGAATACCATTAGAGTGTCCAGGTATGTGTCTGGTAAAACTAAAGTTTGAAAAAATCTTTTCTTATCTGAAGGATCTTTATTTCTGTCCAATGTACTCATCCTTATTTACATTATCATAATGTATATTTTCTATGTATTTTCCTCACAGAATCCTTTTCTACTGAAAAAACTTTTTTGTTTCTAGTTCTTTCACAGATAATGAAACCAGAATTTTTGTATATTTGATAACTGTACGCAGTAAAATAGTTTTTCCGTTTTACAAACAATTCTTTGGGAAAAATAGAAGTAGCCAAAAAATATTCTTGCCACACTACAGTACAAATACACTTTCTTGACAACGCACTTGTTTAAATGTTTATAATAAACCAGTCTGTGGTACTTTGTAATGACGCAGTATTCTTAANTTTCTTGACAACGCACTTGTTTAAATGTTTATAATAAACCAGTCTGTGGTACTTTGTAATGACGCAGTATTCTTAATTTTCGGGACACGTGTTTCATTTTCTTTCACTTTGGTAAGCTTCATAATATTTTTATCGGGTTTGAAATTAAAGCAGTGGTGGTTCGTTTTACGTGATAGTTCGTTTTACGTGATAGTTCGTTTATCGAGCATACGTTTGCCGTTTAGTTTCGAACGTCGTAGTTTTCAGTTTTCAGTAAGCGTCAGCATTATGTTAGAAACTTTCAGACTGCGTCGACAGTTTGTTTGTACGACGCAGTTTCTATAACGCGTAGAGAGCNTTTCTTGACAACGCACTTGTTTAAATGTTTATAATAAACCAGTCTGTGGTACTTTGTAATGGCGCAGTATTCTTAACTTTCGGGACACGTGTTTCATTTTCTTTCGCTTTGGTAAGCTTCATAATATGTTTATCGGGTTTGAAATTAAAGCAGTGGTGGTTCGTTTTACGTGATAGTTCGTTTTACGTGATAGTTCGTTTATCGAGCATACGTTTGCCGTTTAGTTTCGAACGTCGTAGTTTTCAGTTTTCAGTAAGCGTTAGCATTATGTTAGAAACTTTCAGACTGCGTCGACAGTTTGTTTGTACGACGCAGTTTCTATAACGCGTAGAGAGCGTGCGTGGCAGCCCACGCCAGGCCCTT